>APFE030958263.1:84611-160269 GCA_000404065.3 Pinus taeda
ATGCTAGTTTTCCACCCGACTATCGTCCGATCATCTACACCCAAATCAAATGGCACACAGCCATATCGGGCTCAATCGACACCCGACCTTTACCCGCCCAATCAATTAAACCCATGCTTAAATCTTAATTAATCACAAACTGCTAAAGATTAAAGTCATGGGTCCCCCGAAGACCATGCTCTTATCATTCGTGCACCTCCCTCGCTCGACTACCATATGATCACCATCCCCCTCATCTAACAGTCCACAGCCATATCGGCCGTGCCCGATGGCTGATCAATACCCGCCCGATAAAGCGGTTTTCCCCCGAACCCCAAATGCTACGTGTCAGGCATGGACGTAGATTGGGTGACCCCTCCCAAATACCGCCCGACCCTCATAAGCAGTGCGACGGCCTAGGAAACCACCTCCCCGCTCAACCCAAGAAACCACTCACTATTCATAATATAAAAACTCCGCACCAATTTACCCATTACCGGTTAAAACCCCGAAAACCCTCATTTTCATGCCTTTTACTCAGTTACACAATGAAACCTATCAGACCCTTCTAGCACCACCCTGAGCCTCTAACACATGATTTCACCATGGATTTCCTCCCGAACACCTTCCTGACTCTATCCACAGTTCTTCCCAGTTTCAGTATGGCCTCTGGTCACCTCCTCGTAGACTTGTGTTTTATTAACAAATTGTTGTATGTTGCAAGTAATTAGCAGAAGACTAGAGCTTGGATAAACAGTTTTGATACTAGTCACAAACTTTTTACTCTAAGACTCAAAAGGAAATCTGTTTAAAAACCTTCATTCAGAAGAAGAAAACAGTGATACACAAAACAAAGAAAGAAATCATTCACACGGTGACATTGACTTTTAAAACAAAGGAACCAGACAGAGCATAAATTCAAAAGCCAAAAAAATCAAACATACAGAAAGTTGATCAATATCCATTACCATATGCTGATATATATAAAACACTAAATAATTTATTGTTGAAATACACAGTAAAAAGTTAAAATGTACAGTAAAATTAAAAACACAGTAAAGGATATTGATAGGTCATCAAAATCAAAGAGTATTAGTGTCAAAGTGTATCAAATGAAAGTTAAAAGTGAATGAAGCTTCCAGCGTGAAAGTTCAAACAACAAAGAGCATAAAGGGCTAAAACCAAACCATAAAGGCTAGCAGTACCATAATAAATGGTACAACATGAAAGCAGTTAAATAGTTGTCTCTATCTTCTTGCAAGAAGATATTTTTATTTCCCAGATTAAATCTCAAGTTAGTTTGAGATATTTTGTAATAATTTTTGTATAAATACTTCACAATTCGAAGTATGTAGTGTGGATTCTTAGACATTTCTACAGAAGTTTGATCAAGAGACTGTAAAGCTATTATATCATTGACTGAGCCAGCAAGCTGGATTGATGAATAAAGACAAGATATTTCACAGGATTCATGTGTTGAGCAAAGTGCAAACAAGTATTTTCTCATGTTGTTGTTATCTTTCTTAAATTTTTTCCACAATATTTAATGTATTTCTGAATTTAAATGCTATAACAGGAACAATATCTCAGAATTTGTTTAATTACACTATGTTTTAACAGTTATTCTTATAAATGTTTTCAACTAATATCTAAGTTAAGGAATTCTTAATTACTCCTTAGTTTAGGTTGTTTCTTACACATCCAGGTTAAAGGATTCTTAATTTCCCTTTGATTTTGATTATCCCTTTATTCCTCGTTCATATCTCGTTCTGAGAACCCTTAATTACTCCCTCACCCTAAATGAAACCATTTCACCCCCCTGTCCCAAAGACCTACACTTTACTCTGCTAGCTTTCCCTTTGAACATTCCCTTTTGTGAGTTGATCCAGTTGTGCTGCCCTTCTGTTGACTCCATAGCCCAATGGTCTGAAGACATCATTCTATCCATCTATTTTAAGGATCCCACCACCCAATCTTGAATACAAATCAGAAACCCCCTAAACATTCATAACTAGCCTGAAATCCCAGCAAACAAAGCTAAATCACATAGAGAGAGCCCTATTTGAGCCTAGGTTGGCTAGAGCCTATGCCCAAAAGTTGGTTTGCGGTTACCTCGGTCATTTTATTTCTTATAATAACTTCTAGAAAAAAAATTGAGAGATAACAGAGGGAATCATGACAAACCATCACCCTCACCTCCATCCTCATCCTCATCTTCATCCTCATCTTCAACTTCTTCTACCCTTTCACAAACATCTCCAAATTCCCCAAGGGGTTATGGTAAAAATCCTTTTCTTAAGCTTGATATTAAGTTTTAATTGCCTATGTACAATGGAGAGGTAAATTCAAAGAGATTGGATAATTGGGTTCATCAGATTGAGGTGTATTGTAGGATACAAAGAATCAAAGATGATGAAACCAAGATTTAGCTTGCTTCTCTTAGATTGGAAGGTACTGCAACACTAATTTGGTGGGAAGCCAAAACTCAAGAGGGCATGAGGAAACATGGTAAGGTTTTATCCTCTTGGAATGATTTTGTGGTTGCAATAAGAAGGCAATTTTATCCATTAGCATACATGAAAAAAGTTTTTATGGATTGGCAAAACTTTAGTCAAGCTAAAGGGAAAAATGTGTTATCTTATACACAAGAATTTAGAAAAAGAGCTTTGATTTTGGGTATAGATTTTTCTTCTCAAGATACTTTGCTCAAATACATTGGAGGATTGCATAGTTATTTGAGACATACATTTCTCATGTTTAACCCTACAAAACTAGATGAACTTTGTGTACATGAAACTCATTAGAGGCAAGAGGGAAAAATGTTTCTGAAGAAACTAGTGAGAGTTCCTTTGAGTCTGGAGAAAAAGGAAAGGGTAAGTTCAAAGGAAAAGGGAAGAAGAATGTTACCATCAAGATGGAGAAATAAAAACATACATGTAAACATTGTTCCAAAGAGGGCCATGATGAAGATCATTGCTCAAAAAGTCATCCAAAGATGAGACCCAAAAAGTTTAAAAACAAGGAGAAACAAAAATAGTTGCAACTACACAACAAGAATTAGGTTCTGATTCCGAATACGAAACAAATATCACAACCATGGGTTTGAAAGGTAAGGCCATTGAAAGTACTATTTCTTCAAATTGTCTCAATGAAACTCAAGATGAAAAAACAAGAATAAATCTTTTCAACATTAGAGTCATTTCAAAACATACCAAGATAGATACACTATTTGATAGTGGTTCACAAGCAAATCTTATCTCAGAAGACATTGCCAAGAAGTTGAATTTAGAAACCATTTCTCATCCTAAACCTTATCCTTTAGGTTGGATATGTGAAAATGCAAAATTGCATGTGACAAAATGATGTAAACTGAAATTTTCAATCATTGCAAACTTTTTAGATGAGGTAGAGCATGATGTAATTCCAATTGATATATGTGGTATGGTTTTCGGAATCCCATATCTATATGATAGGAGATATATTTTTCATCACCATGAGAACAAATATCATTTGTTTAAGAATGGGTTTAAGTACATTGTTAGAGCACATAGCAGGAAGTTGAATACATCTCTTATAAATGCGAGACAAATGAAGAGGATTGTTAATGCTAGAAAGAACTTTGCATTATTAATGACCAAACATGAAGATGTTGAGGAATTTAAAGCCTTTCAAGGATATGAATCAAGTTCGAAATCTTATTTCATTAAGGTTTCTAATTCATGTTATAATATGTTTCAGGAGTCTAACACGTTGCCTCCAAAAATAGGTAAACAAAATGAAGTGAATTTGCAGCAGGATGCATCATTGTTGAACTTTTGTGTGTAGAAGATGTCAGTGTTAAAGCATGCAGAGGTAAAATAGAAATTGAAAAAGAGGACATTGGTCCCAAAACATATTATTGTGGGTATCATAATGTTTTGGGTTTGAAGAAGGATGGTGCATGGTGATGGTGATCACATTTGGTAAAGAGTCAAGCCAAGTGTAGGGATATAAATGCTAAGCATCATCATGACGATAGTGTTCAAGGTGAAGGGAACTTCAAATTGTTTAAGTTTCCATTCATTGAAGATCGAGGAGGGAATATACATATTCCTTCAAAGGAAGTTTTATGTTCTACTTATCTTGAAAAATTGCATAAATATGTCATCATTGACAGAAATTCCAGGACTCCAAAATTAGGGAAAGTTATGTACTTTCATGAAAAGCTAAAAGCAACAAATTGAAGCAAAGTTCAATGAATTGAGACTGAAAGGGTGAGGGAGTTGTACCCTCATCTATTTTTTGACTGATAAAGATATTTTGGAGGTCCAAAAGCTTCCAATAGGGAGGAGTGGTCCGGTGGATCAAAATAGTGCTCAAAATTCAAAGTGTGTGACAGATCTCAAAACTCGAATAACAAGATCGATCTCAGCGATCTCAATCCAACGTAATTGTTTCACTCAAAAATGATATCGTATGGTCCTGATATCATGTTTTGATCAAATTTCTAAACATTTAAATTTTGGCAAAAATGACAGAGACTGGACATTTTGGGCCAGTGGTAGACTATCAGGTATCTTCTCCTGATTGGTCCAAAAATTTGAATTTTATTGGCCAACGGGTTTTCTCCATTTGTCTCATTGTGATTGGTTCAAATATTTTATTGTTATTATGACTATGCAATGTTGTACCAATGAGGGAGAGCCACATGGGCCAATCAGTGGCTGCCACATGGCCTCCTCTTACTTGGAAAAACTTTGGTTTAGGTCCAAACTACCCTTGTAAGGATCAAACTTGAGACCATCGTGATTGTAGTGCAATGCTCCACCACTGCGCCACCTGTGGTTCTTATAAAACAATGTTCCAACATTATATTTAAAGTTTAATACATGCGCCATTGGGGGAGGGGTCAGGCTAAGTCCTAGCCCCTGGCTACCCTAGGCACGGGATCGCAGACAGGGAGCCAAGGGGCTAGGGCTTAGCCTGGCCCATGGCCACAACCCGTGACCCATACCAAACAGACAGAACCAACACAAAAGACCAAAGGCTAGCAGAGAGGGGCAGCCCCACGGCACACGGTGCCATATAACCATGAGCGTGGCAGAAGGAGAGGGGCCTAGCCCTAGGTCATATGACCTTCCCATGTAATCATAGGCATAGAGAACTAGTATGGGCCAACCCATGGTCACAGATGACCCATCAAACTAGGAGTGCACAACTAGCTGAGTGCTAGACAACAACCCCAGAATATCAACCCCATATGCGGTCTTATGGTCGCCACATGACCACAAAATTCAAAACTGGGGGCTTAATGGCGGAATTAACCATCCTACAATTTCTCCTGCCGAGGAATGTAGGCTAGGTTTGCACACCGATTCCATGTTTGGGGTGCTCAAGCCAGGTTTAGGCTGAATTGGAGGATGATTAGCGGGTTAATTTGGGAAAACTTGTAACAGTCATAACTTACTCAATTTTTGGTCAAATGTGGTGTAGAAAGAACCAAAATGGTGGTTTTTGACAATGTTGGATCCATTAGAGACATCAATTCTACTGTTTGAGTTTGTAAATCATGTAAAACACACTTTTGAGCATTTTAATGAAAGAGGCCCTGCATTGGAAGTTGGACCAAGAGATGTAGCCCAAGAGAGGGGTGAACTCCTTTATCCTGCTTTGTGTTATGTGTTTCAAATATGATTAATTGTCTCTATTTGGCTGTAAAATTTGGTTAAAATTTACTTGTTTATGTGTTTAGTAAACCGATCCTCTACCCAAGACACATATAATTTTAACTTGCAAATTGTTAAAAATCTTCAATTTTACACATACATATCATATCCCACTTTCATAGAATCCCATGTTCCACGACAGTTCCAAGCACATTAAGATTAGATATCATTATATATGGGATATGGTGCAGAGAGGAGTAGTGAGACTCCATCACATTTTGACAAATGAGTAGATAGTCAACATACTTACCAATACTTTATTGAAAGGGAAGTTCTTGGTCTTCAGAGAGCAGCTTGGACTGGTGGATGTGACCATACCTGGAAAGGGTCACAACTGGTTAATAACACTGAGCTATTCTCTTCCCCACTGTTGATTTCCTAGGGTGGGAATAGAGACGTATATCTCCCGGGGTTGAGGGAACTCTCGACAAGAGGATAGTTTGTGAACAATACCCCTTACAGTAAGTATGTATCTCGCCTATTGTCACTATAGGATGTGTTTGATCCTTTACACTTGTGGTAAGTGTATATCTCCCCCTATTATTAAGTTTGGGACTTGATAGAGTATACCTTAATATGCATCCTGCCCACAAGCTGGGGCTTGTTGAGATTTCTACCTATCCGGCTAATGGGTGAGAACACATGAGTGTGTGTGATCCTTGCCATTTATGGTAAGTAGTATCTCACTCAAGTGATGGCATGTAAGTGTTCTACCAATTGACTCTTGAGGTTCAAGGTGGAAATATTAGCAAAAAATAGGATAGGGTGTGATCCTTACCTCTCATGGTAAGTGGTATCTCGCCTATTTTCATTGATAATAGGGTGGCAGATTTGTCTCCCCTATGATGATTATTCTTCTTTAGATCAAGAATGTTTAGCAGATGAGCAGAGATGAGAAGAGATGAGTAAAGACAAGTTGTGATATTATTTAATGATCATGATGAGGAGACATTCAAGATGAGATTTATAGTGTTGTCATAAATTCCTCCCTAGCTAAGATGGAGTGTTGAAATTTGGTAGCTCAGGGAGAAATTCCCTCCTTTGTGTAGCCCTCCTTATCCTTTGGAGTCCCTACTATCCCTTGGAATAATTAAATTTTCACATAGGAAAATTATTATTTTAATGTTGAACCATGTCACATCGAAAACTACAAGTTGGTCTAAAGGAGGAAATTCAACCTCATCAACCACATATAAATACACTTAAGGTCACATCACTTGGAGGCATCATCACATCATTCATTCGTCTTATTTGGTTCATACAAGTTAGAAAATTGTAGGGTCTGAGCTCACACATGTGAAGAGGAGAGAGAGAATTATCTTGATTGTGCTGACCTTCTGTTTTGGCACATTTTACCAGTGTTGAATTTGACTTTTGGACTTGGTTTGACATGGGTTTTGACTTGGGATTTGGATTTTTTTCTTAGAGGCCAAATTCAAGAGATATAAGGTTGAATTTTTCTGGGCACCTTGACCACATTTGATCATAGACCTGAGGTAGCTTTGACCACAAGGTTGACCTTGATGTTGACTAATTTTGAGGTAGATTTTTGTGACTATTTTGACCAAGTTTGGCTGAGGGAAAGAGGTTGAATTACTTACTGCCTTGACCAAACCTTTTGGAGCACTTTGACCAGTGACTGTTGACTGGTTAGGGATGTGTTGACTAATACTGACTTTGACAAAAAATTGCAGAATTCAAATTGAACTGATTTGACTTTCTTGGTTGGTTGATTTGGCTAGTTGAGGATTTGAACTTTGACTCATTATTGATGTACTTGGACCATGTAACTCTTTGTTGAAAATTTTATGAAAATCTAATAGAAGAAGAATTTGGAAAGGGTTTTCCCCCTTGTGGGGTTTTCCCCTAGTCTTTGATTAAATCACTATGTCTCTATTATTCTTGGTTGTCTTCTATTGTACATTTGTTTTATTATTCTATATACAATTGCTTACTATTACTGAACATTGAAGATAATTGAATAAATTGATTACTACTAAAAGAAGAAATTGCTAGAAATGATTGTTGCAACATAGAACATTGAAAAATCAATAGACATGTGGGGAGAGGCACTTCAGGAAATATTTGCCACAGTGCAAAATTGTTGGCCCGAGATTGTAAAATGCACAAGGGGTAGAAACAATTAGGGATGTGGCCCAAAATATGGCAAGAATTTATGCAGTCGTGGGTCATCTCCAAGCAAATCATCAAGAAATGATTATTGAAATGGAAGGTAGGCTTTGTGATCAAAGAATTTTGATTTTAATTGACCTCGGTTGAAATTATAGTTATATCTGTCCGACAATGGTGGAAAATGCAATTTGAGAAAAGAAGCACACCAAGAATTACAGATACTTCAGCTAGCCACCGAGACTAAAAGAAAAGTGGAGTATATTACAAGATAATGTCCTTTTATGTTGAAGGACATGGATACAACAATTGATTTTAACTTTTTTCCATTGGGTGTATACGATGCACAATTGGGGATGGACCTGTTGTCCCTGTATCACACTAAATTGGATTTTTAAGGAAAGGTGGTCGAGACTCGAGTGCATTGATGAGAATGGAGAACGAAGGGTGATGCAAGGGAAAATGAATGCCATATCAGTAAGGCAAATCATAACGATGTAAGCCAAATGAAATTGTTGAAAAGAATGTCAAATATTTGTTGTGAAAACAACTAGCAATTGTGAGAATGATAGTAGCAGTAACTGGCAAGAAAACCTAATTCAAAAACATTATGTTGATATATTTCTAGAAGAGATCCTTGGATTACCTCCACATAGGTAAGTGGATTTCTCCATAGAATTGTTTCCATTAATTGCACCAACATCGAAAATTTTGTATCAGATGAGTACCCCAAAACTCATGGAACTGAAGTTATAGCTAAAAGAAATGTTAGACAAGGGATGCATTAGGCCAGGTGTGTATTATTTGCGAAAAAGAAATATGGAACACCCAGATTGTGTATAGATTACAAGAAGCTGAATGAAGCTACCATAAAGAATAGATACCCATTAACATGAATTGATGACTTATTCAGTCAATTACGAGGAGAATCAATGTTCTCAAAATTTGTTTTGAGATCCCGTTATCAGTAGGTGTGTGTTATAACATCATTCAACACTCTTGTAGACATGATGCTCTTTTATGGCCCTAGGTAGTCCCTTTACACTTGTAGACTTGACTTTATCTTAAAATACTATATTTCAAATTCCATACATGACTATGCCCACACAAAAATGCATACATACGTGGGCCACATAATAATACACCCGCATATACATATTTAAAATTGAAAAAATAAAATAAAATACTATTTTTCAGGCAGGGTTTACGAGTTTTACCGAGATCCCACCTACAAGAGCCCATCGCCTAACTGAAATAAACAATTTGAGGTGGTATATATACACCCCTTAGGTAGGCCTAATTCATAAGAGAAGAGATATATCAACATTATACTTGATTTCCCCCAGATCAAGTCTTCTTTTCCCGTGCCTCCTGCACTCCTAGTCTCTAGGAAACCCTAGTTTCCTCTGCATAGATGCTCATTCCCCTTATTTAGCATATTTTTGCACTTATTAGAGATCTTGTCTTTGTGGTTTGAGTTGGAAAAATCTAAAGGAAGGCTTCGTCCATGCCTTTGGCCTATATCAGATTGTATTTATCATTTACTTATTGTTATTCATCAATAAAGAAGTTCATGTCTTGTTCCCGATATATGTTGTCATCTTATGAATGATAGTCTGAATTGGTATATATGATGATTTAAAATATTCTTATGCATGAACTTTGAATTATATATTTTGTATATGATTTTGTGATTGATTTGCAGGTCTGCACATCTTGGAGGAAGAAAAGGGTGTGGATCCTATGGGAACATCTTCAAACGTAGGACCCTCAAGTATGTTCCTAAGTCCAACTTTGATAATTTGAATATTTGGCATCCTTAATTGAGTGTTCTTTGTTGGTTGTTTTATTCCGCCCTATTGAGGCTTTCAACTCTTGCCTTAGGGAATATTTCTTGCCAACTGTGTGTATCAAGGATGAACAAATCCATAAGAAAACATTTCAGACAAGGTATGGCCATTAGGAATTTGTGGTAGTACCATTTGGACTGACTGATGCACCTACTACCTTTATGTGCATTATGAACAATGTATTGTGTCCTTAGATAATATTATTGTATTATTTGTTGACGATATATTGGTATACTCAAAGACCAAGGAGGAGCATGAGCAACACTTATCTACGATATTACAATTACTGACAGAGCAAAAGATATATGCAAATATCAATAAATGTGAGTTCTTCCAGTCAAAAATCTATTATTTGGGACACATTGTCTCAAAGGAGGGAATAACTATTGATCTAGAAAATATTAAAGACATTATGGATTTGCTAACACTGAATAAAATAGGTGAGGTTAGATCATTCATGGGTCTCACATGTTACTATAGGAGATTTATTAGAAATTTCTCCAGATTGGTCACCCAATCCCAAATTGCAGAGAAACGAAAATAATTTTCTCTAAACAGTTGAGTGTGCTTCTAGGTTTGATTGGTTGAAGTATTTACTCACCCACGCACTAGTTCTTCAAATTGTTGATCTAGAAAATAATTCATGGTGTGCACATATGTGTGTAAAGAAGGGCTAGATAGTGTTCTCATGCAAGAAGGGTAGGTTGTTTGCTTTGAATCCTGAAAATTAAATGAGCATGAACAAAACTATGTGAATCAAGATTTGGAGCTTGTTGTCATTGTTCACGCCTTAAAAATGTAGAGACCTTATCTCATGGGAAGAAGAATTTTATTAATTTTAGACCACGAAACCATGAAATACTTGTTTTACCAACCAAAATTGAATTCCAGGCAGGTTTGATGGTTAGCCTTAATAAGTGAGTTCAATTTTGAATTCAAATACATCAAAGAGAAGGAGAATTGTGTTATTGATGCACTCATCAGACGAGTTCAATTGGCTCATATAACAACCATTAGTTCCTAAGAAATTGATCTTAGGGAAAGAATTAAAAGTGTTGGACATCAAGATGAAAAGTACCAACAGTTAAAGGAAAAGTTACAACATGACCCTGAAGGTGAGAAAAACAAAAGTTTCATCTCACAGATGAAGGACTAATTAGATTTAAGAACAAAATTTATGTGCCAAATAAATATGGCTTGAAAAGGATCATATTAAAATAATTTCATGCAAATCCATATTCAGGCCACCCAGGCTACCAAAAGACATTAAAAACCATTAAGAACATTTATTATTGGCTTTATTTGAAAAAGGAAGAAGTTGATTTCATTTCAAAATGTATTGAGTGCCAAAAAGTTAAGGATGAGTGAAATAACCCAACTGGTTTATTACAGTCTATCCCCATTCTGGAATAGAAGTGGGAAGTAATCTCAATGGATTTTATCACAGCATCGTTGTAAACAACCAAGCAACATGATGCCATCATGGTTGTGGTGGACAAGTTGAGAAAGGTGGCTCACTTTGTAGTTGTTAAATAAACTTATACAACTAGTGACGTGGCCAAAGCTCTCATGAAGGAGGTGGCAATATTGCATGGATTACCCAAGAGAATTCTCTCAGATAGAGATGTAAAATCCACTTATAAATTTTGGAAAGAAATATTTGTTGGTCTAGGGACATATTTGTCCTTTAGCACAACATATCGTCCACATACTAATGGGATAAAAAAGAGGACAATAGAATCCTTAAATATATGTTCAGAATGCATGTAATGCACTAACCAAGGAAGTGGAAAGAATACCTTTCATTGGTGGAGTTTGCCTATAATAATGGGCACCAAGAATCGTTTAAGATGAGTCTGTTTGAGGCTCTCTATGGGAGAAAATGTAATACCCCTATCACTTGGAGTGATTTAGTGAACATGGTTCAAGTTGTACCTAACTTGTTAAAACATATGGAACAAGAAATGGTAACCATCAAGAAAAATTTAAAAGTGGCTCAAAACAAACAAAAAATATATGCAAATCAACATAGAGTTTATAAATAATTTAGAGAGGGAGAGCACGTCTACCTAGAATTTAAAGCCAAGAGGATTTCCCTAAAAATTGGGTCTTGTGTCAAGTTGGCACCACATTTTTATGGTCCATTTCATATTCTAGAGAGTTGGGCCAGTGGCATCTAGATTTACCTTTACTCCTACTATAATATTTCATGATTTTTTCATGTTTCTTTACTTAAAAAGTATATATAGGATGTTAATCATGTGATTGATTAATCGATGCTACAAGGAACTGGAAGGAGAGTTCTAGCCATAACCTTTATGCATCCCAGATCAGAGGTAGATTACTCTCTGGAATCGCGTTATTGAGAAATTCAAGATGCAGTGGAGGAACTTTCAGCCCGAGGAAGCCAGATGGGAGATGATTGATCAAATGCAAGTGACATATCCAATTTTGTTGTTTTGAGGCTTTTGCGATTTGTATTGTGTGTAGAATTTTCTTCCGGAATTATCGCACCCATTGTTTTTAGAATCGACGTTTCGAGCCATCCACCGTGGCTCATCATCAGGATAGATCTATCCTAATGATGAGCCACGGTGGATGGCTCGAAACGTCGATTCTGAAAACAATGGATATGATAATTCCGGAAGAAAATTCTATATCCAATTTTGTTTGTTGGTTAAGAAAATGCATATATATGATTGTACAAATATGTGTATATAAAGGTCATTAGTGTGTGTGCTAGGTTAAAGCACTGTTATAAATGTGTTCCAATATAGAACACCAAGGTTGGTTTTCCTCTAAGGGGGTGGGGCCTATGACATACCCATTTTTCAAATTCTCTCTTGTAAACATTGTAAATATTCCTCGTAATTATTTAGCCATAATTAACTAGCTAAGAGAAAGGGACACATATTTAGATATTTGGGAAGGAGAATGCTTGAGAAACTTGGTTATTTTAAATGTTAGTCATGGAAACTAACTACTGTGTTTAATAGAGTTGGTTGTGTTATTAATTCATATGAAAGAAAGGGCGTGTCCATGTTTCTATTGGGAAAAAAAATAGGAGTAAAGAAAAGGACAAAAATTAAATGGGAGGATGGGATGCGTTGTCCAAGAAGGGGAGTCCATGTAGAACACGAAGGAGGAGAAAATTTTGTCTATTGAAATGATGAGGAGAAAATATCCTCATTCAGTGAGAACAATGATGAGATGTGAAGATCGAGGGAGGTCTAAGCAAACATGGAGTATTCATTCACTCAAGCAGAGTTGAGCAGTAAGAAACAAAGCATCACGGGATTGAGAGGAATGACTATGAAAATACTATTCAAAGGAGAACACTCTATTGAAAGAGGGATTTCTTGGTGAATATCACATAATAGTGGCTTGCCTAAGGCTGAGGAAACCACTTGGAATATTATGGATTGATGAAGCTACTAGCCAAGAGACACAGACACTTAGGTATTTGTGAGGGATGATGAAACACCAAATGTTGCCTTGGGGCTAAATAACTGATGCTTGCATCACTGAGGAAGTGCCTGGAAAAGGTGATCCTTGTACTCTCATGGTATTTTATCCAACTAATGAATCTTCTCATATTAAAGTGGAATTTCTTTTCTTGAAAGTGAGTTTTGGCACTATGTGTTAGGAAGCCTGTACTGGTGTTGGGTGTATCTTAAACTACATGAATAATTGGTTGGTGAAGGCAGTGTAGCCTTGAGACGCCCTGGTTTAGCTGATGTGACTAGTTGTTTCCTATGTTGATGTCTACCGTGTGTAAATGAAGATGTTCCTTGTATTCAACGTGACGGTTTGTATAACATGTGGGTGAAAGTGATGTAGCCTTGGGACACCCTATTTAAGTTGACATTATCGGTTTTTTGTCTAAAATAACTCATCCTCAAGCTATGAAATCTGGCTTGGGGTGACAACTGCAAGAAATAACTAGTTGCATCTTGTCTATGATTAGGTAGAGAGTTGAAGTCCCACTCTCAGTCACTATTTTTTTTACTACATAAACTTTAAGTATTTACTTGAGATTCTTATGCTTAAATTATATGTATATGTTGTTTTCACTAGTTAAATGTTTATACTGATGAAAAGGAATGTGACTTCCTATGTGGATGTGGGATGTTTAACTCCCACATAAATATATGAGGAATGGTTGAGAATGCGTGTATATGATAAGTATTTCCATCTCAATGATCTTACAATCTTGAATAGATGGTAATATCTTTGTGCTTAATGGTGAAGTTTGATGATTATGGTCACCAACATGTATCACTATGTATGTGTCCCATTAATTGCTTTGAGTATGTGAGTTATTTGATTGAAAGAACTGGATCCTTATGTTGTGGGTGGGAGCTATTGAGTTCCTTGTAATTATGAGAAAATGCACTTGAATGCACATTCATTGAGTGTATCTTATTGTACATATTATTTTCCAAGTTTCATTATTAAACTTTCTATGCATTCTTTACTGAGTTTGGTTGATTATCGCGATGCAGTGCCTAATGTATTTCATGGCCTTGGTGCACTAGGAATTATTGTGAAATATTGAAGATAATGTTTTCTTAGGCAAAAGAGTTAGAATGATTCAAACCTGTGTAAAACCAAGAAGAAATATGGAATTTTTTCTAGGTAAATATCCATGCAAATAGGTCGATAATCCCTTGCAAGACCTACTAGGTCAAGGGTTGAGTTAGTCGACCGGGCTAGGTATGTCAGGACCAAAAGTAAATCAGACCCGTCAACTAGCCAAGTGGGATCTGCTAGTTGGGGTCATGTCGGTCGGGCCTGGGAAAATGTAGGGTTAGTATATTGGTTGGACCTAGTAGCCAATCGGTCAAGTAAGGGTCTGGGCTGCGGTCAATGAGATGCCTTATGTTTTCGGCAAAGTGGACTGACTACCGATTGGGCATAAGCTTGCATATTCCACATGGATCCTTCCATGGTGGTAGAGAGACCACGAAAGCGCCACACAAGATTCCATGTGGGTGACATGTAGGGGCCATTACTAATGTGGAAAGTTTGTTAGCCATATCTTTTTATCTGTAAGTCCGATTGGGGAAAAATGTATATCATCAAAAAAGTCTTGATGAGACAAAATTTAAGTTATCATTTGTTTCTAGATTTTAAGGTAGTTGAAAAATGAATAATATTATGACCTCATTTCCATGACAAGACTATGAAGGTCAAGTTTATGATAATAATGCACCCTTCTGCCCTTAGTATGGACTCTGGGTAGTGAAAGGGATTTGTTACAAATACCTCATTTTTCCATAAGTTTGAAACACATAGAAGGAACATTAATTCTATTTGGGAGATAAAAATGGTGTGGGTGGTGTTATTTTTTCACAAAAATATATGAAGGCTACGGTGGACTGCTTCTCTGGCCTTCTTAAGACATCTGGTTCAAACAATATTAGTGCTCAATTGAATTTTATGCAAAACTATCCTCATTTCTTCTTAGTGAAAGTCTCTTAGAGTATTGGAAGGCCTACGTACTTAATAGAAATTGAGGATATATTTTAAAAAATTTCTAAATCTAAGAGTCCAAGTCTAGATGGATGGACCATAGAATTTTTTATAAGATTTTCTTATATCTTCTGTCTAAATTTGTTGGTTGTTGTGGAGGAAGCTATAGTTTTTGGGAAAGGATCTCGTGTTCTCAATGGAAATTTGATTATAGTAATACGCAAATTCTCTAATCCCTCCTCTTTCAATAATTTTAAACCAATTTCTTTGTGTAATATGGTCTACAAAATCATTGCCGAAGTGATTGCTAATAGAATCAAAAGTAACATAGCTGAGTGCATGATGAATGAAAATTTTGGTTTTCTAGTAAACTGTCAAATTTTGGATGTTGTGAGAGTTGCACAAAAATTTCTACATTTAGTCAAAGTTAAGAAGATGCAAGATTTAGTTATAAAATTTGAACCTCGTCAAATCCTATAACATAGTGGATTAGGGATTATTAATACTTTTACTTTTACAAATAAGAATGGGCCTTGAGGAAACAAATTAGATAATGGGGTGTATATCTTTAGCTATTTTGTTTTTCTTGTCAATGGATTTCCTTCCAATTTTTTTCAAAAGCTATAAAGGCTTAAGAAAAGGGTGTCCTCTATCATCTATCTTATTTTTATTAGTCATGGAAGGTTTGAGTAGATTTATTGGGAAGGCTCGAATGGATTGCAAGATCAAAGGTGTAAAAGAGATTGCCAGGATTTTTATAAGTTATCTATTATTTGTGGATGATGTGTTTCTATTTGGGAGAGCATCTGCGAAAGGATGTTTAGTATTTAAAGAAATTGTTTATTTTTTGTGAGGCATTTGGAATGGAAATCAGGGGTAAAAAATATTTCTTCTTAAATCATTTGGTAGAAGAAAAAACCTTATCCGAGATAATACCCTTGCTATCTTTCCAATATGGCTCTATTGATTTCTATCTTAAGTATCTAGGTTAATTTTTAAATCCAAATAATTATTTGAATGATGATTGGTTTTGGCTTCTAAAAACAATGGAAAATAAAGGGGGAAATTGGTGTTTTAGATGGCTATATCTTGGAAAATATACTTGTTTATTAGCTCTCTCTAACCAAGATTACCAAGTACATATTAAACTCAATCAAGCAAATAACATTCAAATTCTTAGGGTCTAGTTATAAATCTAAGGAAAGAGTCCATTTATCCAATTAGGATAGTTTATCTCTTCCAAAATATCTAGGGGGCTAGGGCTTTAGAAATATCTTCTAGTTTGGGAAAGATCTACATATGAAGATTTTGTGGAGAATGATGAGTAGGGTTGATCTTTGGATTGATATCATGATATCCAAATACTTTAAGAAGTTATCTTTTATTGGCTAAATTAGGAAACCATGTCAACTTAATTCATGTGCTTCAAATGATTGGATCGACTTAGTGGACTCCTTTCCTTTGATTGGATAATGGATAGAATGGAAGGTTGGAGATGGAAACATCATCCTTTTAGGTTTGTATCCATTTATTGGAGGAGAGGAATTTATAGGTTACCCTTGGATCTTTTTCTTCTTTTAAGAAAAAATGGTTTTAGATTTTTGTCCAAATCAAAAAACTTACAACAAACAAAATTGATAGTGGTTGGTTACAAGCTAGCAATTTATGACTTCAAGTAATTTTTGTAGAGATGTGGAACAGATATATGAATGGGTTGTCACACTGTGTTATTTATTTTACATAAAGAAAAGATGATAGTATGGATTTCAAATGTAACCACTGATCAAATAACAACTAAAGAAGCATATGAAGCAATTTCTTATTCCTTTGTGACTGCTTAGGAAACATTGTGGCATAAGTGTATTTGGAAATGACTTGCTCCCTTAAAGCTCAAGTGCTTTGGTTGGATATTCATTGAAAACAAGATATTGACTTGGGACATCTACATCAAGAGGTGACATTGTGGTCCTAGCTTTTACGTCCTTTGTAGTAAACAATGTGAATATATTGATCACTTATTTATTTCCTGTGGGTTCTCCAAAATTTGTGTGGAAGGATATATTCCAAATCTTAAAACTCTCCTATGTTTGGGAAGCATCCACCTTTTAAGAGAGTTTGCTGAAGTCATAATTCTCAGTTAAATAATTTAGAGTTCTTATTATTTTTGTGATATGGTTCATTTGGAGACAAAGGAAATGTGATTTGTTTGAAAACTCACACATATCTACATAAATTGTTAGCTTGAAAGTTTTTGGTTACTTTAATAAATTTCATACAAAATATAAGCATAATGTGTTCATATAGCCTTTCCCTCCTCAGATTTCATACCAAGTTCTTGTTGGTTTTTTAATAGTGCAACTCATTTGGATATATGTGGAGCAGGTATGAAGATAGTTGTGAGTAACAATAATAGATGCCTACTTAGAATGGGAGGATGCTTTGCTACAAACGCTAGAGCAGATTTGGTGGCTTTGTGGAGTTTAATGTACTTTTCACTCAAAAAATGATTTTCTTTATTATAGGTCCTTGGTGATTCCATGGTAATTATTGTTTGAGTAAATGGACATTCTCAACTCCAGATGCTTTCACTATATTTTTGGCAAGACAAAATTCAAGAGCTAAAAGTAGAGTTTTAGGCCATCTCTTCCAGACGTGTTTTTTGCCAACATAACTCAAAATTTGATAGGTTGTCCAAGCTCGCATTAAATAAGAGAGAATATATAATCAGGTTTGAAGAAATAAAGGATGATTATGCCATAGATATAGGCTTCCTACAAGCTTTCTAATCTGTTAAGTTTTGAAAAAGAAATATTTTCTACGGGTGTTGAACTTTTTACAAGTTGTTGTATTGATATGTAAGTGGATTAGTGTCTCGGAAAACATTACTTTTAGATGTAAAAATTTTCTAGTCTGAAGGATGTAACTGCTTTCTACAACTATAGTAGGGTTTTTTCTTTTATTGGGAATTGATCTAAATCAATGAGATTATCTGTGAAAGAACTGAAAGTTATTTTGACCTATCAATATATATATTTCTATCACATATGAATAATGAGGATATATATATATATAGTAATAGATGATAGTAGATTATTTTAATAAAATATTATATAACGAATTTGATTATGTTAACATAAATCTATTTGTAATAAGCATGAAAGTAATTGTGATTTTTTATGGAGGTTATTTATTTTTTATTTTTTAATTATTATTTATTTTATGGTGAATTAATAATTGATTTGATTATTTTAGACAAATCTTAGGATTAAACTTTTTAATTGCTACTATAACACCAAAATAATATCCACAACCTACTAGCCATATATACCAATAATTTATGACTTAGCACGAGTTGAGACGTCTCGACCCCACTTGAGTAGACTTTATCACATGGGGCACCAACTCTTACATCCCAATTATAAAGGGCTGACATGTCCCTTTACAAAAACTGAAATATGGTGGAGAGGATATCAAACCTTTTTAACGAGGTCAAACCTATAATATTAGGTTACTTAAAATGTTAATATGAACATTGATGGGCCTCCAAATTAGACATAAATTAAGGCCCATCTGACCATCCATCAACACATTAAACCTCTCTTTTTTGCATTAGACGACATATTTTTAGCTTTAATATGTTCATTAGGAAGGTTTATAGATAATTGCATATTTATGCTTGATATTATTTATTTTTGTATAATATTGTGAGAATATTGGGCAGATTATGAGTATTTGGAGGAGGAGATAATCTAGGGACTTGCTCCCAACTACAAGAGAATCAAGATTGGATAATAAATGAATAAAATATCATGAAATTATTGAAAACTTATGGAGATCTAGTGATTGAGAAAATCTAGGAATGTGTTCCATGTCATTTAATGTAGATTACTAATGTTGGAAACTAGATCCAATATTTGAGGGATTTTAGAGGGGAAATATTTCTCCTTTCAAAGAAAATTCTTCCTCTTCATTTTGTACAAGTACCAATTCTAATTTTCCTTTGGGGGCATGTATTTCTTAGTCTTCTTGTGGAGAAAACTTGTTATTTAGCAGCTTCACTTTCATTTCTAGCAAGAATGTACTTGGATTGATTCAAATAGTGAAGTTTGGTGCCATTTTTAACCTCTAAAGCTTGATTGCATCCATAGGACTCTAAATTTCCTTGAGCTTGGCCATCCTAGGAGCCTCAAACCACTCTTGTATAATTTATTTATGTTTATTGAATGTCTTTTTCACTTGCATCTCTTATTTCTACATTTATGGTTCACACTTCTTTTGTTGTAGGTTACATTGGTTAAATGATTGAAGTGAGTTGTTTTACAAGTTATTTACAGATTCAAAAGAATTATGCATCCTTAGAACATTTTTTACAAGTCATATTTATCATTGAGCTACTTGTATTGGTTTACTAGTTCACAAATCTAGAATTTCTGGAAGGCCCTTATAGCAAAATAGCAGTAATTTTCTGCTATTTTTTAAAACATGTTAATGAGCTTCATTTGAGTTTATTCCACTTGAATTTATTCATTAAAATATTCAATTTAATAACAAAATTTATGCCATAGAATTTCCACTTTATTAGGTTAGACATTTGGTAGGTTAACTAGCTCACTAGTTCTTGAATTTCCCCTTTTTAGAGTAGTAATTTTCTGCTATTTTTTAGCATGTGTTAACAGGGGTATTTTGGAGCGATTACACTTGGAATGAAGTCCTAAGACATCATAATTTATAATAAAAAAATTTCCCATCCAATTTTCATTTGATTTACTTGGGCATTCGGCAAGTTATCTCCTCTTGTAGCAAAACGGAGCCTCTTGTAGCACCTCCTGTAGCACTCTTGTAACACTCCTGTAGCATGTGTAAACTTAATCATATTTTCTCCAAAATCCTAGTTTTTATCTCTTAGCCTTAAATAATTACCCCTAGGCTCTAAATCCATGATTGGGGAACAATAAACACCACTTAGGACTTGAATTTTTACAAAGTAGATTAGGCATATTTCTTTGAATTTATGCTCTTAGGATTTCAATTACGAATTTTTGTTCTTGCATAGGATTATTTTCTTTTCAAGGAAAATTTCCACATTTTTCAATTAGAATAATGATTCACATTGTTGCAAGTAGTACAAGGTTTACATTATGAAAATCAACAAGTACTTTTCATTCCTAAAAATAGCATAACCTTTACCTTCTTGCAATTAGGACTAGTGTTTACATTTGAGCAAGTCACATTTCCATTTCTTGCAAATAGCGTAACATTTCCATTTCTTCAATTAGTTTAGGCTTTGATCTCATGACATTTGCTACATTACATTAGATCAATGAAAGAATGACACATTGTATGCTGCACATATAGTGTTGATACCTCTTAAGTTTGTATGAACCTCAGGTTGATAAATTAAGTTGGTAGCCTTGGGATTTGCAACATTCTTGTTGGAACTCTAAGGCTCATCACTTTTTGGTGTCATTTCTGGTGAGGTGTCAAAGTATGCATTTTTTTCTTCCCTAGATTATTCATTTCTTTTTACTTTCTACAAAAATAAAAAAAATTATTAGGAATCTTTCATTTCAAGAACATAAAATTTCATTGTAGCATTGTCATTCATTTATATATATATCCAACATCAACCCCCCCATTTGATCACGTGGTGCAGTAAGAGCCACATCAAGATCCACTTTTTTAGGTAGAAGAATAAGAGGTGATAGAGAAGGTAGGAGAAATGGATGGAGATGATGACAACGAGGAAGATCCTATTGGATTTCTCATTCAATATACTTATAACATTGTATCCCTCCATCTTTCCTTCCCAACTTCTATGGTATGAGGTCAGAGGATCTGAAAACCTTTAATCCTTTGTAGATCTTATGGTTACTTATTAAACACTCAAAATTTGAGATTGTTTCCTGCAACATTGAAGGATATAGCCCCTAAATGGTTCATGAGTTTAGGGACTAATTCAATAAGATC
Organism: Pinus taeda; assembly: GCA_000404065.3. Classification (NCBI taxonomy): domain Eukaryota; kingdom Viridiplantae; phylum Streptophyta; class Pinopsida; order Pinales; family Pinaceae; genus Pinus; species Pinus taeda. The sequence goes on from APFE030958263.1 coordinate 105,718, forward strand.
ATGGAATGATATGCAAAACATATTTCTAGAAAAATATAAATATTATGATCTTAAAGAAGAAATATTTATAATGACTCAAAAATAAGATAAGGTCCTTAAGGATCTAATAGAGAGATTTATGTATAATGTTAAGAGGGAAAAATTGCATCATTTAGGATTTGACACACTAAAAACCCTCTTACTTAGAACAATTAGGGATGAGTGGATTGATCTCCTTGACCTCATGAGTAGAGGTGATGTATATCAATTATCATTTGAATAAATTTGTGAAACATGCAAGCACATATAAAGAGGAAGAGAAAGAGTAAGTAAATCAACCTCAAGATTGGTAAGTCAAGATGAACTTGGAAATTTGCTTAATAACTTTAAAATATAAATTCCTAGAAATGTAAGCGAAAAAGTAGAAATTTTAAGAATGCAAGATGAGCAAAAAGATGTTGATATTTGTATTGTCCATGTAAAATCACATGCTATTAAATATTTCCCATCCTTACCAAGGTTGAAGGAAGTTTACCAAGAGGACAATGGAGCAATTCAATCACCAAAGAAACTATGTTATGTAGCTCAAAGAATACCATGGAAACCTAGTCAACCTGATATGATGCAAGGAACTAATTCAAAATTTCAAGCTTATACACAACCATATCAAAGTAATTGGAACATACTCTTTCCTTGGCAACCTTGTCCATCTCAACCCCAAAACCAATCTTGGAAACAAGGTGGGAAAGCTTATGGGAGAAATCCACAATATCCTCAATATTTTCCTTAATATCCTCCATACCCATTCCATGTTATCCCTGCCATCCTATTGGGAACAGGATCCCCAAGGACAGATTTGGGGCTAAAAGCCCATGTTTTGGGTCAAGTTTTGTAATAAGTTGTAAAGTCTCCGCATTTTGTGGTCGCAAAGCACAAAGGTTTCATGAGTCATAAAGGGTTGTCCGTCCTTATTTTGTAAAGTGTAAAGTCAGTTGTAAATATCTACCCATGGTCCGCAGAGCTAAGTAAGTAAGCTCTAAGAAGTAATAAGTTATAGAATAAGTCTTGAGAAATAAGGAGAGAAGTCTAAGTTTCGAGTCTAAGTTTCATGAGTCTAAGTTATAAAAAGAGCTAAGTAAGTAAGCTCTAAGAAGTAATAAGTTATAGAATAAGTCTTGAGAAATAAGGAGAGAAGTCTAAGTTTCGAGTCTTAGTGTAGGTCGAGGCTCTACAACTGAGTGCACAAAGGCCTAGGGTGGAAGTCCACAGCTGAGTGCACAGACCCCTGCAGCTGTGAACATAGGGCGGATAGAGTCTGTAATCATCTAAAGATATCAATAAAGAGAATTATTCCACAAATTCTGTGTCTTGGTTTCCTGTTAATGCATCTTGTCCTATTGCATATGAATTTCATTTATAATGCTTATGTGGTGCGTGAATGTATGTAATTATGTTGGTTAATTGAACACAAGTTAGGATATCTGTTTACGTGGCGCTAACTGTGATTGTTTAATAAGATAAGTAAGACACTTAAGCTAGTTTGGGAATTTGCACGATACGCTGCCCTAGCAGTGTGAAAGTACCTAAACCGCAGGTTAGGGCTGTGTGAAGGCCAATTGTACCCCTTCGCGGAGGTACTAAAGGGCAGAATAAAGGGCTAGACTGACAGAGCCCTAGAACTTAACAACCTACAAGAGAGCAGGAATAGAAGGAATAAACCGACATCACGACCATCTCAGGGTGTGGAAACTTGCTTCCAGCTCCCCCCATACTGCTTCGGGTGAGAATTCAGTCTGTGCTCTGCAGGCTGATGCTGAAAGTGCTAGTGGTGTAGGGATTTGTTTGGCTAACTAACGTTGAACCTGGGTCAGGCCCCACGCAACCAACAAATGGTTCTATTGCCACTACCAGAATATTCATAAGAGATGTGTGATGTCGTATAACTGTAATCCAACTAAGAAAGAGATCGGAGACTGGTTGGATAGGAAGATCCATTAATTCGCAGTGCAGGAGAACAAAAATCCATGACTAAAAAAGGAACAGTGGTTGGACAGGTACCTATACACAAAGATCCACGAGATCTTTTCATGTTCCTTTTCAGTTGAGATATACCAGTGGATCATGAGGCTAGTAGATAGCCAAGGAAGGTGGAGACTTGATGGTCCTATTGTCTGGACCCCGGAGTTAGTACGGAGATTGGAAGCATCTGAGGATAAGATCGCCCATGTTGTAAATCATTGGCTCAATCACATCATAGGAGGATTTGTGACTGAATTCACGATCGATAGCTCAGTCAGCTATAGTGAGGCGGAGCAGCACTTTTTCAAAGGTCTGCGAGGTAAGTAATTGAAGTCTTTAGATACCTGGATTAAGTTATTATTGTGTGAAAAAACAGGTATGCAGCTACCTTGATGTTCAGAGCTACGCAAAGCGGAAAGACTTACATGAACAAAGGAAGAAAGGGCCCTGAACATAGTCCATTAATTTCACCTCCAATAGGTGACGAAGAGGGAGTAGCGCAGGCTTCTCTGCAAAGTGTTATTCAGTTGATAAGACTAGGATTCCTGCGACTGCCACCTCCGTCTACACCACCTCCAAATTCACCACCATCACCTGCGACTTCACCCGTACCACCACCACCTCCACCATAGTTCAGCATGGAAAATTCAGTGAAGCTTCCTTTGTTTAAAGGATTGGGAAATGAGGACCCAGACCAACTCTGGTTCGTCATGAAAGTTGTATGGGAATCTTAGGGTGTCACGGATGATCACATGAAGAAGGCAACATTGGTTAGTGCTTTATAGGATCACACGTTAACCTGGTACATTAAATACTCTAATGATAACCCAAACGGTAGAGTGGGGGACATCTAGACCGCGCTGAATAAATAATTTAGTAGGCCTAAATCCGAGGCATAGTTAATTGTGGGGTTCAAGAAAATCACGATGAAACCAAGCGAGACACCTTGGGAATTAGACCAGAGATTGAAGTGTAAAATCTGTGAAGTTAATATGAAATTAATAGATGGACAACACCATGGATGGTTCGTGGCTTCGCTCCTGCCACACCTAAGGGTTGCGCTGTCACAACAGGAGATAACGACTCAGGCAGAGGCCTTGGAGATTGCAATGAGGCTGCATGAAACATTGATGTAAGATATGAATCTAGGAGTTCAGTAGATCCATGCACAATTGCAAAATCTTGGCTTCAAATCCAAAGTTTGAAGCAGAACAAGACAGTTCGACCGAGGTGCGCGAAGAGGTATGGTGCCTGAAATGCAACGGTCAAGGGCATGACAAAGACCATTGCCCGATCTTTGCGAACTACATTGCAAGAGGGGGACCAATGCCTTTGAGGCTGGAAGCTCAAGAAGGACAGAGCATGGGGCCTGCGTTGTGGTGCTATATATGTTAGGTAGCCAGAAAACATATGACGAATAACTACCATTTGCTACAGAAGTTTGTATAAACACTGCAACAATTGTTCTACAACTTCTATAGGTTGGTAGGGAATGATGAGCACAACTGCAGAAGTTATGAATTGATGATGGATAGAACACCCACCTATCGGGTTCAGGCAGAAATGTGGCCCCCTGACCAGAGCGTAGGGATGGTGCGATCATGCTTACAGGGGCGCAGACGAGGCCAAGGTGGAGGAGGACCTGGCAGAGGTCGAGGACAGCTAATTTGCTACACTTGCGGAGGACCAGGACACTATACCCGCGATTGCACTAACCCAACGCATCTGTCATGCAAATATTACACTCTGTTTGATCATGAAACAAAGGATTGTCCTATGTTGATAGCGAGGATACGTGACAAAGGGGCGCTACCACCTCATCCGACTTAGAACCTGCAAATGATGAAGTCTGATCCTTGTGAAAAGGATCCGAATGTGAATATAGTGCTCTGAAGTGAAATTGCAATAGGGGATGATAAGGGGAAATAGCCTAAAGACAACACGTGGGTTTGCAAAGCTCCAGTGAAGGAGGCTGAATTTGATTTGGAGTGCACACACGAAACATTCATGGAAGCAAAGAAGAGCTTTGTTGAGGCCTCCACCTCAAGAAGCAAGGATAAACCTGATCAGGAAATGGACCCTTCTATGCTTACAACCTTTCTAGAGACTTGCATGAAGTTGTTTCACGACAACAAGGTTGTAAGGGGTTACAAGAGCTTATAAATAGATGCGTCAAAAACACTCTGGGTGAACCGTGCATGGTACGAAATATTGGTAAGCATAAAACAAGGATAGGACGAGAGGTGAGGCTGACCGCACAGATAGGAGAATACGAAATGGATCAAGTTATTTTGGATCCGGGGTCAGACGCAAACATCCTACCAAAGCAGACTTGGGAACAGATGGGAACACCCACACTGTAGTGGTCTTCAATTCAATTAAGGATGGAAAACCAACAGAATATCATCGCCATGGGGTAGTTGCAAGGGGTGACTGTAGATATTCAGGGCGTGAGCGTGTTTTCTGTCTTTAAAGTAATATAAATTGTAGATGACAACAACCCCTACCCTATGCTCCTTGGAATTGATTGGGCTACTGATATGAACAGGGTAATCAACCTAAAGAAGCGAAAGATGATATTTGAGAATAAATCGCTCCACGTAATAGTACCCCTAGATCCTGCTAAAGGATTGTGCTATACTGAACCAGTCCGCAATTATGAGAGTTACGACGATTTGGACTGCAGATATAAGATAACAGTGCGAGACCAAGATTGGGTGAATCCAACAGTGGATGGATGAATTACGTGGGATCGCGAGAGTTCCTGCACCTTGGACTCTGATAAAGAATTAGAGTGTTGGAAGAATCGGTTACATGAAGTAACCACGCTAAATTGTAACATGATGACCCGATCACTATGCTGTGTGTCGTCAGAGGTAAGAAATCTTCCCACTTATGATGGCTTGAATGATGTAATTATATTTTTGGATGCATTTGAAAGGGAGGTACTAGAGAAGCAGCGCTTCTAGACTTTGGACTGGGCACTGCACACTACGCCTGCAAGGTGGTGGCATATGCACAAGGGTAGTTTTGATGATTAGCACAAGTGTAGAAAGATGATGAGAACACACTTTGGGAAGCCAAAGGTACGAATGATATACAAATATTATTTGAAGGATGATCCACGTGCGCACTTGACCAAATGGGCCGAGGCTTATGGAGTGAAGCCCCAACCTGATTGGGTGCACTTGTTCTGTCACACCCGGGATGTCATCCCGATGAAATGGTACTTAGAAACAGAGCTCCGCCATGGTACAGGTGAATGGGATATTCTACGTGAAGGATTCATAATGACATTCAGCTTTGAAGACAGGTTTGACTATATTGATAAAGCGTTACAAGAAGTGAAAGCAGCGATCTTTAGGATACCACAGGATCCTTTGGACCTAATTCAACCCGATTGGACTACTCAACTGAGTCACGTGCTGGAATGCTATAATGTGACCGCTCAAGAAGAAGATGAGGATCCACAAAATATTAACATCCCTGAAACTAAAGGTCACCGCGAGGTTGAAGGACCGCAGATTAAGAATCCTGATATAACCACGCCACTAAAAACGAAAAAGGTGAATATTGGTACAGAGGCCGAGCCCAAATTCGCGAATATTGGAGATTAATGGGATGACGTGACAGTGGATAAGGTCGCTAAATTTTTCTGTGAATACCAGGATTTGTTCCCTACCAAGTTTACGAATCAAAAAAGGGATAATAGGAGACCTGGGTGTTATGAAGATCACGTTGAAACCCTACGCGAATCCGGTTAAGAAGAGACCTTACTATCTCAATCTGAAGTATATGAACAAGGTTTGCTTAGAGCTAGACAACATGCTCATGGCAGGCATCATTGAGCCCATATGAGAATCTGATTTGGTAAGCCCAATGGTGGTGCAGGAAAAGAAGCAGAAGGATGAAATAACGATATGCATAGATCTTAAGAAGTTAAATGACGCTTGTGTACATGATCCTTTCCCAACTATGTTTACTGATGAAGTGTTGGACAATGTAGGTGGTAAGGAAGCATATTCCTTCACTGATGGGTTCTCTGGGTACCATCAGATCAAAATCGCATCGGAGGATAGGAGAAATATGACCTTCTTGACTTAGTGGGGATGTTTTCAATACACTGTAATGTCTTTCGGATTGAATGCGCTTGTAAATTTCTTCGCGCGTAATTGTTGCTGTGTTCAAGGAATTTATTCATAAGTTCATGGAAGTGTACTTTGATGACTGGACTATGTTTGGGCTGGTGAAACACCATGTCGCAAGTTTGCACCTGATACTAGATACCTGTTGAAGATACCAGATCACGCTCAATCTAAAGAAATGCCTATTTTGTGTTCCTTTTGGGACCTTGTTGAGTCATGTGGTTTGTAGATAGGGACTGATGGTAGATCCCGAGAAGATCGTGGTGATACTTAACTTAGAAGTGTTGAGGAGTGTGAAACAGTTGCGAGCTACCCTAGGACATACTAAATATTACTAAAAGTTTATCAAAGGCTATGCCCAGATCACCGCGCCTATGAAGAAGTTGTTGAAAAATTCTGTCACATTCTGTTGGAACGAAGACTGTAAGAAAAGCTTGGATGTATTGAAAGAAAATATGGTCACCATGCCGATATTAGTCTTCCTGGATTGGAAGAAGGGGTTTCATGTACATGTCGATGTGTCATGTATAACGTTGGGAGCAGTACTGACACAGGTTGGTGAAGGAGACTTGGACCATCCTATAGTGTTCGCAAGCAAAAGGTTATCTAAGGCAGAGAAGAACTATTGTACCACTGAGCGCAAAGGGTTATCCATGGTATACGCGCTCCAAAATTTTAGACACTATTTGCTGGGTGGCCATTTTAAGATGTATACAGATCATTCCGCGTTGAAATACCCGGTCAATAATTTTGTGTTGGGGGCGAGAATCTGCGGGTGGTTTTTATTGTTCCAGGAGTAAAACCTAGATGACTAAATGTGGGACCAGACCATCTGTCGCTCATAGAAACAAGAGAAGAGCCAACTATCCTAGAGGAGGGATTGCCTGACACATAGCTATTTGTAGTGCATGTTGCATATGGTCATTTTGAAGATGTCATACACTTCCTAACAACAAGAACTGTCCTGGAAGGATATACCGTCTAGCAGAAGAAGGAGTTAGTGGTGTGCACGGTATACTTTTCTATCATTGTCAAGCATTTGTACAAAATGGGGTCTGATCCTCGCAAATTCTCATGGGGGCACCACGGGAGGACATTATGCAAGGAGAGTGACTACGCAAAAGATTCTACACGCAGGGTTGTGGTTGCCAACCCTCCATCAAGATTCAAAAGCTTACTGCAAATCGTGTGATGTGCGTTAAAGGACTGGCAAGCCATCACAAAGGGATGAGTTGCCTTTGAATCCACAGATGACATCACAACCCTTTAAGAAATGGGTGATAGACTTTGTGGGACCCATTCAGCCCCAAGGAAAGAAGATGGGAGCAAGGTACATTATCATCGTGACGAAGTATTTGACTCGATGGATGGAGGCACAACCTGTAAAGGATTGTACATGCGTGACTGTTGCAAAGTTCCTCTTTGAGTATGTACTAATGCGATTCGGGTGTCCAAATATTTTGATGAGTGATCGCAGTACGCACTTTCTAAATGTGACGATCAATGCGCTAACAAAGGAATTTCAGGTATATAACCATAAAAGTACACCTTATCACCTGCAGGCTAATGGGACACTGGAAGAATTCAATAAAGTGTTGAAGAACACACTGACCAAGGTTTGCAATGCTCAGCAAAGTGATTGGGGCCTATACATACCCGCAATACTATGGGCCTATTGGACGACATGCAAGAAGTTGACTGGACAACGCCCTTTAGGCTGGTATATGGTGTTGAAGCGGTGACGCCCATGGAATAAATTGTGCCTAGTTGGCGCATAGTGGCACTCATAGGTATGATGGATCATGGAGCCCTGAAAGAGAGGCTCGCGCAGCTAGCTGAGCTTGAGGAAGAGGGATTTCTAGCTGGCTTTCACCAACAGGTCTAGAAGCAGTGCAAAAAATCATGGCATGATCGGCACATTAAGCTACACACCTTTAAGGTAAATGACTTGGTTTTGTTATATGAAAACAAGTTTGATAAATTTCCAGGGAAATTTAGAATGCATTGGTTGGGGCCCTATGTCATTAAGGAGATTACCGATGGAGGAGCGGTACAACTGGTCAAATTGAATGGAGACCCCTTCCCAGGAAAGGTGAATGGAAATTGATCGAAGCCATACACCGGTGGTCCGTCCATGTGACTATATGAAGGTAGCACAGTCTTAGCACTCTAGGTAGCTGAAAGGAGGCACAGGACTATAAACTACACTACCCGAATTGTGGAGCTGCACGATTGGAGGATTGTGCGAAGCAAGGAAGTGTCACAGTGTTCATGACAATGCGAAGGGAGCTGCGCTACCCAGGAAGAAATGACACGGGATGGCCAGAAAGTATCTGTTAAAGTCATTGTTCATGATTTGATGGTAGAAATTCAACCAAATGCAGCGGGCGGCCAGCATTTAAGATGGAATTTATGGGTCAGATCCTTTAAAATCTGCCGCCAATCTAGCATTAATGAACTGAATGTCGGGGGAATGGACATATTTGAATTCAAAATTCCCTATAAATTATAGGTGGCTACCTAGTGAAAAACACTTGGCATTTTGAGCATTGAGTTGTTGAGCTCTCAGGGGCACATGATTCGAGAATTCTTCGAGGCTTTGATAGCGAGTGCAGTGTTTGTTCTTTACCAAAAAAACAATCCTTGAGCAGGGAGAGAGCTAGGGTTTGCAGCAAAAGTTAAGCATTGGGCACCATGGAGAGGAGAGAGGGGGGGAGTTCCACTCCCTCCTGTAGTCAGGCAGTCTCCAATCAATTCAAGAAACCTATGGAGGCTGAACTGGAATTTTAGGCAGAGGGAAACAGGACAACAGAGGTACACAGGAGCAGGAAAATACGTAGGAAGAAGTCATAAGAGAAAAACGAATAGGAGAAAATCAGAATATAGACACCAAAAATCGAATTGGACCATGTAAGCCTAGGGCAACTATCACACCCAGAGTGGTGTTAAGTGATCCAGCGCTACAGGCACATAGGGAACACATGGCGACTTACGCAATCATTTGTAAATTCATGGGGTTATGGCCAATGGAGAAGGCTTTACAGGCATGGATAAAGAATCATTAGAAACCTAAGGGGGATATAGATCTACACCTTAGATCAAAGGGTTTCTTCACTATAGTTTTCACTAACATTGAGGATAAAGACAGGGTGTTTGAAGGAGGGCCCTACTTCTATGCTACTGCAGGCCTCTATATGAGGCTTTGGGTAATGAAATTTGTCCCGGAGCACGAGACATTCACTTCGGTCCCGGTTTGGGTAAGGTTCTACTCCTTACCACTGGATTATTGGCAGCCATAATCATTAAAAGCAATAGGAAATAAACTAGGGCATTTTGTAAAAATATCAGAGGCCACCAGGCGGGGAAAGTATACCTCCTTTGCCCATATATGTGAAGAAATGGACCTCTCTGGAGCTCTACCGGATGAAGTAATTCTGGAAGTTTTTCATGAAGAATGGGTATAAGCGTTGGACTATGAGCATGTTCCTCTCATATGCCGCAAATGCCATGAACATGGGCATCTATTCAGGGATTGCCCTTTAAACAAAATAGAAAGCGGAAAGCTACCTCAGGGAAAGAAACTGATAGCTTTAACAAAGTGGGAAATAGAGGTAAAGGAGGGAGAAAGTACCAAAAGAAAATCAATGAGGAAAGGTAGCTAAGTCAGAATAGGTACAAGGTACTAGAGGAAGAAGAGGAGCATGATAAAGCAAATCAGACTCTATAGGATAGCCCTGTGGTGAAAGAAAAGGGAGAGAGTATGGAGGACACACATGACAACAACCAGCAAAAGGAGGATCTTCTGAACACTATGGAACTTGATAGGGACCAAGAGATGACCCCGAGCAAGGTGGGAACAAAGGATCATGAACTGCATGATATTCTTGATAGGGAGCATCTAGATATGGAAAAGTTCTTGGAGCAGGGAACCACCAAAGGAATGGATTCGCTACCACAAGAGGAGTTCAATATTGCAATATTTGTTTCTATGGGGAACGCAGGCAAATGGTTCTAGATTCAAAAGAAACCATGATACTCAGGACAACGAAGGGGTGAAAACTATGAAGGCAACATTGGGACTAGCTCCTAGGAACCCAGGCAAGAAAAGAGGTAGGAAAAAATGGAACGCACTACTGATAGAGTGTGGAAAACTTATGATTGATTCAGGTAAGATGAAAGACCTAACTAGTTACTCATTTACAAATCTTTCTTAATGAAGCTCACAACAAGGAATATTAGGGGTCCAAGGAGTAAAAGGAAACAAAGGAATCTTAGCAATAGAATGAAAGAAGAAAAACCAGATATGATTTTTATCCAGGAAAAAAATTATTCAGTAGAAAAAATAAGAAAAATACACAGCAAATGGTTGACTAAATATGAATATTTAGAAGTTAAAGCAGAGAAAACAGCAGGAGGAATTCTCACACTTTGGAATCCTCAGAAACTAGGAATCCTTTATGCTGAAGCATCTAGGAACTATTTATCAATGGTTATTCAACCTTTGGGGGACAAGGAATTTTATTTAATCACAAATGTTCATGGTCCACAGAAGCCTGAAGACAAAATCAGGCTGCTTACATTACTGGAGGATCTAAGAACCAGACATTCGGGCATCCCCTATATTTTGGGAGGGGAATTTAACATGATCAGGTCCCTGCGTCCTTTATAGGAACTCCAAGAAAGAGACCTTTCAAGTTTGAAAACATTTGGCTCAGCCATCCAGACATTGTCAGCAATATTGAAAAATGCTGGAAAGAGGATATGCAATTTTAGGGCACTAAAATGTTCTTCTTGCATAAAAGATTGAAACATATCAAAATCAGGCTTAAAGAGTGGAATAAGAATGAGTTTGGCAACATTTTTGAAGCCAAAAAGGTTGTTGAACGGAAGCTACAGGAAATTAATCAGATCCTCATTATAGATGGCTTCAGCGAGGATAGAAAGGAACAAGCTGACAACCATCAACAGGAATGGGAAGAATTATGCAAATAAGAGGAAATATTTTGGAAACAGAAATCAAGAGTACAATGGTTAAAAGAAGGAGAAAGGAACACAAGGTTTTTTCACAAATCCACCATGGATCACAAGTCTCATAATAGGATCTCAAAAATCAAGGATTCTCAAGCAAATTAACTTAATACCCATAAAGAAATAGAAGTTGCAATGGTTCAACATTTCCAAGGCATAGCAGAGGAACCTCTCTTGGACAAATCACACTACATCAATGACTTCACAAAGCACATTCCTAAGCTTATGACAAGAGAAGACAATTATAATCTAAACAGGCCTGTGAATGAAGAGGAGGTCAATGAAGTCATCAAAGAAATGAAAAATGGGAAGGCACCAAGTCCGGATGGTTTTAATGTCGACTTCTTTAAATAATGTTGGGGAATAGTCAAGTAGGATATCTTCGATGTGGTGGAGGACTCTAGGAAAAATAGAATTGTTTTAAAGGCGCTCAATACCTCTTTCATATCCTTGATTCCAAAAAAGGATAATGCTATGACACCAGACAGATTCAGACCAATAGCATTATGCAATGCGGTGTACAAAATAATTTACAAAATAATTTCCAACAAGCTTAAACCCCTTCTACCAACTCTCGTATCTAAGGAGGAAACTAGGTATGTGGAAGGCAGACAAATTCTCAACAATATCATTCAATCACGTGAGGTGGTTCACTCACTTATAAGCAATAAGCAGGTAGGAATGATTATGAAACTTGACCTAAAAAAGGCTTATGATAAGCTAAATTGGGCCTACATTAGGAAAGTTCTTATAGCATATGGATTTGACCATAACTAGGTAAGATGGGTTATGGCTCTTGTAACTACCTCCAGTTTCTCAATCTTGTTAAATGGTTCACCATCCAAGCCCTTTAATCCTTTGAGAGGTCTCAGACAAGGAGATCCTCTCTCGCCCTTCCTCTTTATTCTCATGATGGAAGGGCTAGGCCAAGCTATCAAGTCTGCCTAAGTAGAAGGAAAAATCCAGGGTTTCAAACTCACCATGAATGGAAATGCTTTGACCCATCAACAATTTGTGGATGATACTATGCTACATGGTACACCTATGGTCAGGGAAGCTCTAGCGTACAAACAAATCCTGAAAGACTATGCAATGGCAGCAGGCATAGAGTAAGCCTCTCCAAATCAAAGATTTTATTTTTTAATACTCACATTTATATTCGAATAAATATATCCATAATTCTAGGCTTTCAAAGAGATATGCTACCATCCAAATATTTGGGAGTACCGCTAACAGGCAAACCTCTGAGCAAGACAGTCTGGGAGCCTGTGATTAATAAGCTATAGGAAAAAATATGGAAATGGACAAGTAGGTCTTTGAACTTAGCAGGACGACTAGTGCTCACAAAAGTTGTCCTACAAACTATCCCCATCTTTATGTTTTCAGCCCTTCCAGCTCCTAAAGGAATCATGCAACTATGCAGAAATATCCAAAGAGATTTTCTTTGGGGTAAAGGGGAGGAGAAAAAAAATGGGCCTTGGTAGCCTAGGAAAAAATATGTAAACCTAAGACACATGGAGGTTTGGGACTGGATGATCCTGAGGTGCTAAACAAAGTTTTGGGGGAAAACTATGGTGGAGATGGCTAAAATATTCAGCTTCCCCTTGGGCCCAAATTTGGAAACAGAAATATGCAAACAATTGGCAAGACAGGGATCACATTCGAATGTCTGGGATCATCAAAGGCTCCCACATTTGGAACAAAGCTTAGGAGAATAGAGCCATTGTTCAAAAACACAGTTTCTGGGAAATTAGAGATGGAAACCTTGCATGGTTTTGGGAGGATAAGTGGCAACAGGAACCTAAATTGCTAAGAGAAGAATTTCCAAATCTCAAGAACGATACTAACAACAAAAGGTTACTCAGAGTAAATGAATTATGGGATTAGGGAAATAGTGAGGGAAAATGGTGGATATGGAAGAACCTGGTTTATATTGATAACTCCCCCTTGAAGGCATAGGCAGAAGCTCTAACAACCATCCTGGAACAGAGGAATATTTTGGTATCAGCAGATTCAGACCAGCTGAGATGGGGCAATTAAAATGAAGGCACCTTTAAGCTCAAAGAGGCCAAGCGCATAGCCCTTGGGCTTGAATTTACAAACCCTGATGGGGTATGGAAGGACCTATGGCAGAACCAAAGCTGGATGAAAATCAAATTGTTCATGTGGTTAGTGCAACATAGAAAAATTCTAACCTGGGAAAACCTTAGGAAAAGAGGGGTATCTGGTCCATCTAAATGCTAGCTATGTGAATTACAAGAATAAACTATGGATCACCTTCTCAACCTCTACCCATTCACATCCACATTGTGGAATTGGACTGCTTCAATATTCAAACAAATAGACAGGGACATGGGTAGCATTACCAGCACCTTAAAGAAGTGGACGAAATTTTTCTCTGATAATGAAACAGTCAACAAAGCTTGGGCTTTGGCTCCAAGCTTTCTAATCTGGGATTTCTGGAAAGAACGAAACAACAGAATATTGAAAAATAGGAAAGGTTCTTCCCAGAGCATCATTGCATAGATTTTAAGACAACTCAATGAGACAATAGGAACCCTCATTAAAAACCCCCTTGTGAACAACCCCACAGATACTGATGTGCAAATACTACTATAGTTGGGTCTACAGGGGCTTATCCCACAGGGAAAAAACAAAAATGCAAATCATATAATTGCTGATAAGGATTTCTAGCAACCTCCCCCTCAATGTTTTATGAAATGCAATATAGATGGGGTCTCAAAAGGAAACCCGGGCATGGCTGGTTACGGAGGAGTAATAAGGGATCAGAAGGGGTGTATATAAGTCATCTTTCATAGTAATTTGGGGAAAGCCACAAACAATATGGCAGAGTTCATGGCCCTTGAGCAATGCTTAGAAATCCTGAGGGACTCAAATCTTCATAAAATTATAACTGAAGCTAATTCTGAATTGATTATCAATTTGGTCAAGAAAATTTGTTATGGCTCAGCTCCGGAAAAAGTTTGGAGACATTGGAGGCTTCTGTAAGTCTATCAAAGGATTCATTTTCACCTGCAGAACATGAGAACCCTGAGTTTCACTCATGTGTGATGAACAACCAACAAATTAGCAGACATCTTAGCTAATGAATGAGTACTCTGTGCTAAAAGCAATAATAAATATAAATGGATAGAGAACCCCTAGGGTAGATTGAGGGAAGAGTGTCTCAGATAGGCGAACGCAGACCAGGAGCTCTATCAAAGCAGGGATGCTAGCAGGTTGTAGACTTCAAGAAATAGTTAAATTTTAGTTCACACGAAGCAGCAGTTCAGGGATAATTATGAAAAGAATGTCCGGTCCTTAGGCTTAAATATGTGCCCAGAACTCTCCAAACCCAAGGTTCTCGGGCAGTTTTAGATTGATAGCACAAGTATCTACATGAATTTGAATTATACAACGGATCGCCTTTTCATTGGCCATGCAGGGAGCTTGGTTAAGTGCAAGCAGATAGGATAAATAGCAGCAATCTTATCAATTTCGTGTGGCAAATAGCAAGGAGGTTATCAAGCAAAACGAACTCGAAATCAACTTTAACGGTATCTTTATTAGAATTTGGGTCTGGAAGCAGTGTTAAACATAGAGCAAGTTACTCAGATCGGTGTGAGTCGCTTGCATCTGGTGGATTTTAGGCCGACTACATGCGCGACGGTAATCAACCAAATCGAACCCGAAATTTTTATAGAGCGGTCCCTAAATGCTTATCGGGTCTGATTCAAGAGTTAAAGAGTGAGCTTGTTAGCATTCTGATATTGTTATTGACCGTCAGATCTCCGATGACCGATCGAACGGTCTTGGCGTTCAATTATCCTTTGCGATTTCGACGTCATGTTTTGTGGGCCCGGAGCCCGGACAGTGGGCCTTAGGCTCAGTTTCCTAGGCTATAAGTGGCCCACATCTCATGTGTACATTTTGTAATATGTTTTTATTATCTATTTGAATAGAAGTTCTGATGCTTAATTCAACAAAAAGAGAGTGCAGTGTTTGCGAACATACCAGAGAGCTTGGTTAAAGTGCGAGAAGATAGGAGAAATAGGAGAAATATTATCAATTTCGTGTGGCAAATAGCAAGGAGGTTATCAAGCCAAACAGACCTGAAATCAACTTTAACGGTAGCTTTATTAGACTTTAAGGCCGGAAGCAGTGTTAAACATCGAGCAAGTTACTCAGATCGGCATGAATCGCTTGCATCTGGTGGATTTCGAGCGGACTACATGCGCAAGGGTTATCAGCCAAATCAAACCCGAAATTTTTATAGAGCGGTCTCTAAATGCTTATCGGGTCTGATTCAAGAGTTAAAGAGTGAGCTTGTTAGCGTTTCAATATTGTTCTTAACCATCAAATCTCTGATGATAGATCGAATGGTCTTGGCGTTTGATTGTCCTTTGTGGTTTTGACGTCATGTTTTGTGGGCCCAGAGCCTAGACAATGGGCCTTAGGCTCGGTTTCCTAGGCTATAGGTGGCCCACATCTCATGTGTACATTTTGTAATATGTTTTTATTATCTTTCTAAATAGCAGGTCCGACGCTTAATTCATCAAAAAAAGAGTGCAGTGTTTGCGAACATACCAGAGACATCATGAGCACTATTGGAATGTATTATGTCGGCACCCGCAAAAGTTATAGATACCGAAGAAGTAGCAGAGGAATCAGTGCCAGAAATTTTTATGGAGGCAGAAGAAGCTACTTCAGAGTTTGCCAAAGTATTAGCGGAAGTCCCTAAATCACCAATGACGTCGAGACCAAAGCCCACCCCAACCAAGGAGACCATGAAGGATAAGAAGGGAAAGCAGCCTGCAATACCAATGCATGCATCGCTAAGAAGAAACCCACCGAAGGACAGGCCTACCGGATAGGAGAAGGGAAAAGCCATCAATCTAGAGTTGGAGGAGGAAGAAGTTGAAGACATCCTGATGGATGATGAAGATGTGGGAATAGACATGGAGGAGGCATGCCAAATGGTCCTAGAGTTGGCCATTCTTGAGAAAGCACTAGTCGAGGTGCACGTCCGCAAGCTGGCTATAGGGGTGCGCGACGCTCGGACAGAAATGGCGAGGTTTCAGTTGGAGTTGAACCTACAGATCACCGAATTGCAGTTGAAGACCTAGCCTTCAACCACACCAGAAGTAAAGGAGCAGTGTGTGACCACTGTCACAGAGGCAATAGCAGCAGTTGACAGTGCAGTAGCAGACTGCACACAACTTTTTGAGCATTCATTTAAGATCCTAATGAGATTATAGGAGGACCCTAATGTACAGCGACTGGAGATAGAACTATGCAAGCTGCAGCAATGCTATGATGAGGTCAAAGGCACAGCATGAATTTTCGTGCTCACACAGATATTGGCGAAGCTACAGGAGGCCAAGCAGCTGAAAGAACAGGTGGATACAGCTCTACACAAGGAAGAAGTGTTGAAGGCACAATTGAAGCCCTGGCTAGATGAGGCTTACATGGTCACAGCCTCTATTGAAGGAAAGCTTATGACTCTGCAAGAAACTCAGCAAAACCTTCAGGCTGACAATTCAAGAGCAGTGACCGAGCAAATGGTTGAAGATGCGAAGCAGGTGGCCGCACAGTGCACTGCCGAGGTTGCGGTCATACAAGTCGAGCTAGGAGGTCTTCACGCTAAGATCTCCATGCCTATAGAGTGACTTGAGGGCGAGTAAAAATGTTTGTGTTAGGGGCAAGTTGGGAATGGGATCCCCTAAGGACAATTTTGGGGCTAAAAATCCCATGTTTTGAGTCAAGTTTTGTAATAAAGTGTAAAGTCTCCACGTTTTGTGGTCGCGGATGCGAAGGTGTCATGAGTCATAAAGGGTAGTCCGCCCTTATTTTGTAAAGTGTAAAGTCAGCTTTAAAGATCTACCCATGGTCCACGGACCATGAGATTGTATAAAAGGAGCTAAGTAAGTAATCTCTAAGAAGTAATAAGTTATAGAAAAAGTCTTGATCGATAAGGAGAGAAGTCTAAGTTTCGGGTCTTGGTGTAGGTTGAGGCTCTACAGCTGAGTGTGCAGAGGCCTAGGGTGGAATTACGCAGCTGAGTGCGTAGACCCCTGCAGCTATGTGCGCAAGGCGGATAGAGTCTAATCATTTGAAGATATCAATAAAGAGAAGTATTCTACAAATTCTATGTCTTTGTTTCCTGTTAATGCATCTTGTCCTATTGCGTATGAATTTAATTTATATTACTTATGTGGTGCACGAATGTATGTAATTACGTTGGTTAATTGAACGCAAGTAAGGATATCTATTTACATGGCGCTAACTATGATTGTTTAATAAGAAAATTAAGACACTTAAGCTAGTTTGGGAATCTGCACGATACACTGCCCTAGCAACGCGAAAGTACCTAAACCGCAGGTTAGGACTGCGCGAAGGCCAATCGTACCCCTTCGAAGAGGTACTGAAGGGCAGAATAAAGGGCTAGACTGATAGAGCCCTAGAACTTAACAACCTGCACGAGAGCAATAATAAAAGGAATAAACCGACATCATGATCATCTCAAGGTGTAGAAACTTGGTTCCAACATCCCCCCATACTGCTTCGGGTGAGACTCTGGTCCGCACTCTGTGGGCTGATGCCAAAAGGGCCAGTGGTGTAGGAATTTGTTTGGCTAACTAACACTGAACCTGAGTCAGGCCCCATGCAACCAACACATCCACCTCCACTAAAACCACAACCTCAACCACATCCATCTCAAAGATCCACTCCCACACAACTACCTGTACCACCATTTCCAAACCCACACAAGGAAGTAGCTCAACCCACTTATAATGTTGAGGTACAACACCTCCAAACATCTCATCTTCATCTAAATGGTATTCATATTAGCTCAAGAAGAGAATTGAAAAAATTGATTCTTTTGATGTCCTTGAAGGACATAATTCAAAAAAAGAAGATTCAAGTGATAAAACTAAATAATCATGGGTTGCACTTGATGAAGAGCATACATCATAATTAGATATTGAGAAAGTTCCATCATGTTTACCATCAGATCATCCATGTGTTCAAGAGAGTAATCAACAAAAAGAAGAAGTTTTGAATTTCATGGAAGAAGAAGACATACAGGATGATATAAATCAACAAGTGAACCAAGGGCATCAAAGCTATATTGAGGTTTGGTTCCCGAAAATCAACAAGATGAAGCATCACTCTCTTCTTCAACAATGCTTGATACCGTCAAAGTCAAAGCATTTTGTCTCTAAAATTTAGGTACATGTCAAAGCACTTATTTTGAGCCTACATATGAGTTTATCTATCATCTTTATGTGCACATGGTTCCATTGGAAATATTCCTATACTTGAAAGAAATTTTGTCTTTTTCAAGTACAGTAGGATACAAAAAAGAAATAAAAAAAGTGAAAAAATAAGAGGAAAAATAAAATCACAAGTGAAAAAACATCCTTTGAGGTGTCTGAGATTTGATCATTAATTGAAAACCTCCATGAGGCGATCAATGGGTTTGAAAAAGAGAAAAAAATAAAAAGAAAAGATCCTAGGTGAAAACCTCCTTTGAGGTACCTAGGCAAACTTACTAGTTGAAAACCTCATTGAGGGAGCTAGTAGGCCTAAAAGAAAAAAAGAAAAAATAATTTATTTCTTTTCCATGTATCTCCCTCTGATGAATGTAGGTTCTCTCCAAGCTTTGCAAGCAACAAGAACAAGTTAGCACCAAAAAGAAAAGAATGATGAAAAACATAGTCAAAGAAAGTCAAACTTGGGCTTTCTCCTCCTTTGATCAGATGCTCCAACAGGTTGAAGGCCATGTTAATCCATCACCCTCATCTCTTTCAAAAATTTCACCCATCTTTTCCCATCCTTTTCCATTCATTTTCCTCTATGTCCTAAAATGCTACAGGAGGGTTATGTTTTGTTATAGGAGGCCAAAATACACAGAGTAGAAAATTCTTTTACCATATCTCAAAAATCGTGCATCCATTGGCTGAGATTTTTAATGGGGAGATGCATGTGGATCATGGTAACATGATCAAGCAATTTTAGCAAATTCCAATGCACACTTTTCAAGAAATTTTCCTCCATCATCTACAGCCATTATTTATTTTTCTCGAGACTCGTGCATTGGTTGGAAAATATTTTTTGTAAGGAGATGCATATGTATGATGAAAACATGCTCACCAAATTTCAGGTCAGTCCAAGATACCGTTTGAGATATATGGATAAAACAATTATGCTACAAGAGATTGTCCTTAAATGCTACAGGAGTAGCCTGAAATGCTACAGGAGGGAGATTTGATTGGAAAAAGGGGCCAAAGGGGCATGTCTTCTCTAATAAATGTTGGGATATGTACACATATATCTCATCCACTCCATCTAGCCAAAATTCATATTTGAATTCCACTCTGCCTTACATGAAAAAATCAGAAAAAGTTGTCATCAAATTTTCCACCACCCATATCACCTCTTGATGATTTTAACCCTGTACGTATACCTCCTATTACTTGCCATCAATCCCAAATGTAGTAATGAGGTCTCGAAGACAAATTAAATGAATGCTATAGGAAGAGAATTCTTTCTGTAGCAGCCTATACAATTATAAAAGAACCCAACATCAATTATTTTTTCACCCACAAAACAGAAGATCCAGCCACCTTGAGCATCATGAAGCCAATTCTGAAGTTGAGAAGGGGCACACCCTCCTTGGGAAGCAGTCAATCCACTCCACTAGAAGTAGATCAGACACTAGGAAGAAAATTGCACACACAACAATTTTATCATTCAAAGGATCATCAAGGTAAGAAGACATGTGCAAAAGAAAACAAAGGAAACCAACACCTTCAAGATCATCGTATTATGAAGTCGAGCTCCAGCATGCAAGCATCTCTAGCAAATCAACATCACAAGTATGTAAAAATATGCAATATTCTTCACCTCTTCTCTTGAGCATGTTATGGTTACAAATTTGTTGTCAATGCATAAGAGACAAGGTTTTATAAGCTAAGGATAGTTGAATGGTTTACTAAATCCTTACTTCCTGATATAATGGAAGATGTTGCTAAGGGAGGAGTTGTAGCAGAAGATAAAGTTATTTCCTGTTCCCAATACTTATACCTTGTCTATTCACAACTCTACACTTTTTACAAAAATATTCCAAATATACCTCGCCCATCCAATTCAACTCAACAAGCTTCAACTCCTACAGGATCTCACACCACTGATGGTGTAATTGGTTTTGTTTTTGTCAACTAACATTCAAAGGGTAAACAATCTAAGAGTAATTCTAAAAATACTCAAATTGTGGCCACATAAAATTCACCTAATGAAAGCACTTCTCCTGAAATTACTTCTGAAACCAATGTCGTAATCATCTACCAGTAAGGTCCAACAACCTGGAAGTAAGAAAAAAGGAAAAGGAAAAGAAAAAAAAAAGCCTCTCAAAAGGAGAAACCAATGAAAAATAAACCTTCTAAAGAGAAAAAGAAACCTTGGTATCCTTGTTTGAGTTGTAATGAAGCCCATTTATACCAAGGAATTCCCACATCACGCAGAGGTTAGAAAAATCCTCAAAGGTTCTCCTATGCCCATTGCATTGAACAATATGTTTCCTTCTTAAGATAGTAAAATGGTAGCTCATAATCCATCCACTTCATCCACATTGACAGATATAATGATGATTTATTCTCAAGTATCGGTAGAAACTAGGTCTAAATATTATGGATCTAAAGTTCCTATAAATGGAAATGATGCTAAACAACCTAGTCAACCTTTCGTATGAGTTCCACCTCCTTTTGAACCTTTACAGATCAAGAAACCTAATTCTGACATGGTAATTTATCTGCCTCCTAAAGGTGTTATTTGAAAGTCATCTTTTAATCCACACACTAGAACGACCCAGAATTATAATATTGTTGAAGACCTGGCCCAATCGCCTTCTACAATGTCATCTCTCGAAGTGTTGTCAACATGTTCAACACAAAGGAAATTACTATTGTCAGCTATTGGAGCATTTAATACACAGGACTTTAGTCTCATAGTATTTGATCTTGAAAGTCATATGCCTAGACTACCACATCAAATGGAATTTCAAATACAAGTTTTTGTTGAAACCAAAATAGTTTTTGATACAATGATTGATGAAGTAGATTATACATGTATTATGTTTATTGCTTATTCAAAGTTTGGGTTCTACAATGATCAATCAATCACCTACCAGTCTAAAAGCCTTTTATGTAAGAGGATTTTGACCTTACGGTATTTTGAATGACCTACGAGTAGAATTAAAAGGTAAAATGGTTGTAATCAACGTAGAACTTGTTGATGCTTAGCTTGATTAAAATATTTTGTTGGGTTGAAGTTGGACTTATGCAATGTCTATTGTGGTCTCATTACTTTTTCAAATGATATTATTCTCTCATCAATGAAGGATAGTGAAAGTAGACCAACTGTATTTCTACACTTTTGATCCTAATTCCACTGGTAGTGTAATATTTGTGGGGAAAACTAATAGTTCTTATGAGGATGTTGGTGTTTGTTTGATTAAGGATTCATCATTGATTGTAACTTTTGCATTCCCTCCACCCAAAACTCCTTTTAATGTTTCACAGGTAAACATGATCTCATCAAGCACTCAAGAATCATATGATCCATGGATTGTGCCTTTAGAATATGATTTGATCGCTTATGGCAACCAAATGCATCTAAGTCCATTGGAACTAGCTTATTAGGTTGTTCAATAATGTTTAGAACCACTTCTTACTTAAACTCATTGGGTCAATGTGATCATTGATGAGTATTCTCGATCCTCTTGATTATAACCTATATAATTTCCTGATCCCTTCGATAAAATGTTTCCAACTGACGAAAGTATCATGGAAGTTATAACTTTAGATGAGATGCCTTGGGACGATTATCATCATTGTTCCTCTTTTCTTCCCAAATTTGAAAATATTGAGAATAAATTTTCCACAATGTTTTCTCCTGAGATCGTAGATGACCCTGACTTCCCTATATCAATTCTTGAATCTAAATGTAAGAAGAAATTAGAGAATATGTCTACGACAATTCCGCTTAACATCTCAGTGAAACATGGAATTGCAGAGAACATTCATATAGGTTCCTCATATTCACTTGATGAAATCCAGACTTATAAGGCCCTATTCCAAAAATTCAGCGACATTTTTGCCTGGCCTTATGAGGAAATATCAGGAATCACCCCAAGTATCATAGTTCATGAAATCAAGACCTACCTAGATGCTAAGCCTATCAGATAGAGACTACATCCGGTGCATCCTAGAAAAGTTACCGCTATCAAAGTTGAAGTTGAAAAACTTCTAAAACAATTTTTATATATCTTGTCCCTTTGACTAATTGGGTTTCCCACAACGTACCCGTTAATAAGAAACAAGGGACAATAAGAGTATGCATCGATTATGGAGACATTAACAAAGTTTGTCCTAAAGACAACTATCTTACACCCTATATCGATCAAATAATTGATGATTGTGATGGTAATGAAATCTTTTCTTTTATGGACATATTTTTTGGATATAATCAAATTAACATATCCCTGTAGATCAACATAAAATCGCTTTCATTTGTCCATGGCGAACTTTCACTTATCGAAAACTTCCCATTGGATTAAAGAATGTTGGTGCCACTTTTTAACAGGATATGTCTTATGCTTTTCATGACATTAAGCATATTATACAGTTGTATTTAGATGATATACCTACCCATTCATTGAAATGTGAAGATCATCTAGCGCATCTATGAGCAATTTTCCTCTAATGTCGACATTGTAATATACACTTGAATCCACACAAATGTGTTTTTTGTGTAAAATTTAGTTGTTTACTAGGATTTTTCATGTTGAAAGAAGCCATTCGTGTTTACGCCCTTAAGGCAGAGGTTATTCTGAATTTTCCTCCTTCCAATTTACGCCAACTCCAAAGTTAGCAGGGGAAAGCAAAAATTTTACGTCGATTCATTCTGAGCTATGCAGAGCTAACTAAAGGTTTCACTTGGCTTTTGAAAATGGAATCTCTTTCATTTGGGACGAAATAGCTCAAAAGGATTTCAATGCACTTAAACACATGTTGACTCACACACCCTTGTTACATCCACCTAATTATCACTGAGATTAATTTTTGTATTTAGCTGCATATGACATTACCATTGGAATGGTACTAGTCCAAGAGGATGAATTAAACAATGGACATGTGATTTACTACTTAAGTAGGAATCTTACCAATTTTGAAATAAAAATGCACATGTGCAAAACTTGGCCTTGGAAGTTGTGCAAGTGTCTAAATGTTTCGTCACTATATTCTATTGCATAAAACAATAATGGTATCATATTGCAACCCCATGATTTACATTATTACCAAAAAATTGCTTGGGGGAAAATATTCTAAATGGATTTTTATCCTATAGGAATTTGACTTAGAATTTGTAAAATCCAAGTCAAAGAAATCATTGGTGTTTGTTGAGCATATATGTGACTTTCCCTATTTTGAAATAGAAATTGTGGTAGAGGATTCTCTTCCAAATGAATCACTCTTTCTTATTAGCACATTAGACCCTTGGTATGGAGATATTATTATTTATCTTCAAACTCAAAATTTTCAGTCTGAATAATCTCGAACTGACTGTTGTCACATTCAGTACCAATCTCAACAATATACTTTTGTTGGCGATACAATTTATCGTCATAGTTTTGACTCTATTTTTAGATGATGTTTGACATGATGAAGTTGAAAAAGCATTAAATGGTTGTCACTCTAGAGCATGTGGCAGTCATATGTCAGGGTTTTCCATTGCCCAAAAATAATTACACGCAGGATATTTATGGCCTTCCATGTTCAAAGATTGCATTACCATAGTCCAGAAATGTCATAATTGTCAAATTTATCATCGTAAAATGTATGCACCTCTGGATCCTCTTCACCTAATCATTGAAGTTGGTCCCTTTGTGAAATGGTGCATCGATTTCATTACATGTAACTGTTATCACCCCAAGAAACTCTCCTAGGTTGTATCTCGGAGATGCTCGGGAACATTACAAACTCAACTTAATGTTAGAGATGCATGAATGGAAGGAATGATGCTTGTTCAAGCCAGATAACCATTTCTACCATGCTTAACTCCAGACATGCGTGAACACCCCCAGACTACAAGGCTTTAGACCACAAATTACTTACAGTTTAAGGGTTAGGTGAATATGGAGAATACTGACCACACCAGCAGATGCACAAGACCATGTGATGGTCGGCTGCAACCAGTAAAGAGGTCTACAAATCTATCTCCTAATGCATAGATAGGATGACAGCTCTCTGGCACTAAGTTAACAGAAACCTGCACGACGCACTCACTGATATCTACAAGATTTTAACACAGAGGTAGGATGACAGCTCCTCTATTGCTAAACATCAAGAGTACATGAAACTGCATAACAGGCATAGCTTAGAACAGAATAGAAGTTAATAGTGAGCAATTAACAGCAAAAGAAGCTTGTATTAGCTGAAAATGAAGACGAGACGTTGTAAGTACCAAAGTAGTTACAGTCTCCAGAATTTGAACCTTACATCAAAACAACAACCATCAACCTCAATTACATCTATTTTTTGGGTATATATAGAGTTTCTTTATAAAAATGTTCTGCTATTCTAGGTGTGGAGGGGTCATAATTGACCACCAACTACTTTAATTGTCTGATGGAGATTCTAAGTGCAATTTGTTGCTTCAATGAATGAATTTGACGTTTTCTGGTGCTCTGTTGTACTTCTAGAGCAGGTGGAGTGTAGTATGGATGAAATTCCATAACTGCTAAATACATTTGACTGCTCCAGGCTTGTCCTTTCCTTCTCGCCCATTCTGTTTCTTGAATGCAGTTGTTGGAGATGAAATGCACTAGATACTTGGTAGATGATCGCTGTCATCCTTCGGGTGCACAGCATGACCAGGGTGTGTGGACTGCATGGTGGACGTACGAGCGGGGCGAAGGATGGATATCAGCCATTCGATCAAACGGACGGACGGCGAAGATCTCTCGGCGGGAGGTATCGGGAGGAAACAGAGCAAGATGTTCATGAGTTGTTGGATCTCGGGCAGACAGATCCAACGGTCATCAGGCGGAAGAGATGTGCGGAGGTTAATGGGCAAGGATGGAGGACAGGCGATAAGCAGTATTGCTCGCACCACTTTTGGAGGGCGAGTGCTGCCAGCCAACGTGTGACGCGTGGTGAATGGGACGTGACGAAAACCACTTTGATGGCAAGTTAACACGTGGTCGGTTTGCGGGCGCGGGAGGAGCGAATATCGTTGGATCGGGGCACAGAAAATCGACGGCTGCGATGACGGGTGATGATGGGTTACGGAGGTGCAAGGGAACATGATCATGGTCATATCGGGTTGTAGGTCTTAGCGCAT
Organism: Pinus taeda; assembly: GCA_000404065.3. Classification (NCBI taxonomy): domain Eukaryota; kingdom Viridiplantae; phylum Streptophyta; class Pinopsida; order Pinales; family Pinaceae; genus Pinus; species Pinus taeda. The sequence continues at coordinate 131,295 of APFE030958263.1, forward strand.
GGGCTCAAGAGCAAAGATTTTTTTATATGATTTTTAAACCGAAAAGCATATGTAAAGGAGATAAGACGGGAATGGACGAAGAAATGGAGAAAGGTGAGGACATCCGGTGTAGGCCTTCTTTGAGTATAACCAAGGATCGAGCTTATTTATGTTCCTCGAACATCAACAACTTGTAGCAGAGCTAATAGTAACCCTTACTCAATCGGGGGGCATGTGTATATTATCCTAGCTGCAGATTATTTTACAAAATGAGCCGAGGTGATGCCTACATAAAATGATGATGGTGAAACCGCTGCTCTTTTCATATTCAATCATGTGATTACTAGGTTTGGTGTCCTACAAGCCATCGTCATATACCATGGTAGTCATTCTCAAAACTCTATGATGACAGGACTTACTGCAAAGTTGGGCTTGCATCATAATAATTTGACTCCACATTACTCACAAGAAAATGGCCAGGTAGAAGTCGCGAACAAAGTTTTACTTACTATGCTTCAACGGATTATAGGGATTCATAAACGAAACTTGTATTTAATGTGTTTCTCAACATTGTGGGCATATCGCACCTCAGTAAAGACTGCAACCTATTTTCCACACATCTAGTTGGTTTATGGTCTGGAGGTAGTCTTACCCATTGAATATGAAATCTCGTCATTGAAACTAGAAATCAAAATTCTACCTGCTACTTCTACAGAGGAATAACGTTTTTTATACTTAGCACGCTTAGATGAGATTCACCATAATGCTACATTAGCTAGCAAGAGTCATAGAAAATGAGTTAAGGCACAATTTGATCAAAATATAAATCCTTACATGTATTCAAAAGGTGACTTAGTCTTGGTGTATGATCAAGAACACGATAATTTAGGAGCTGGTAAGTTCAAACCTATGTGGCATGGTCTCTATATTAGAAAACGTGCATTTGCAAAAGGCACTTATGAGCTAGTTGACTATGATGATATTCCTTTAGGTAAGACCAGAAATGGCCTTTACCTGAAAAATTACTATGCCTGATTTATTGCATGGGTACATTGTATATTGTTGTATCATATTTTACATGCGTGGCAATTTTACTTCTTTTTAGAAACTCCTTCTACTTATCCTGCTTATCGTGTGTTACACTTGATTTGCAAATGTCGTCACTCCCTCAAACTTACATTAGCTACGCTAATGGCGCTAGTTGTAGTACTCGAAATCTTTCTTTTGTGGCATGAGCCATTTATTAACCCACCAATGAGTTATTGAATCTGCATGGAATATGCCTTGTTCAAACAATGAACAATATTGAAGAATATATTGTGATTATTGAACTATTATATGGTTCCATTTAATTTTGTATTCATTGTTTAATCATTAGATTGGATTCTCAACTCATAGTATTACATTAAAGTCACATTTATTCAGTTAGGAGTTCTTCAATGCTAAGAATGTCTTTACGGGACTGTCTCTTGGAAAGAGAATTCGATTACACTAAAATCCAACATATTCTAAGACATTTAAACAAATTAATTGATGCATTGGAAAATTATGTGTTCAATCGACATTTAAAACATTTGCAAAAAGAAAATAGTAGTCACTAATATATTGTAAAAAATAAGTTGAGAAAATAGAAGTAAGTCCATTAATCATAATGTATATAAAAAAATTTAAGTGTTTACAAAAATTCCATCCAAGGCGTATGAGGCCCATGGCCTTTATTATCCGAACATGCCAATAGACCAAAAAATACAATATAGCTCTATGACTAGAGACTAAGCACGATGCTCATGATAGCAGATAATGGCATGAGCCACTCATCGTAACAAATGACCAATTCACCCAGGTACTATTGTGGTATGCCTCTGATAGTGAGGAGGGAGATCATCAATACCAATGTTCGAGATATCCAAAGTTAACCTCTCCAAGTTACTCTCAAGCTCAGTCAGAGTCTCTACTGCAACTGGATCCCGCACCACAAGAGTTAGTTGCTCATAACATCTGGAAAACGATCGCATTACTGCTGGTCTAACTGATCCCACATTTGCATGATAATTTTAGATAATTAGTATTTGATGCAAAAACAAAACAAAAAAAATAGAAAATTAAAAACAACCAAAATGAGAATTTTTACCTATATCAACCCATTGCATTCATGTAGGAAGAGGAATATCTAGATCACCACTAAAATCCATGCTCGCATATGGGTAATCCTTGATCATAATGACTTGATGATGTAACCATCTAAAAAATGTAGGAGTGTATATGACCACTGGACCATCACCACCTCCATGGAGGACCATCAATCTAATCCATTGTAACATATGAGGATCTTGTGGGCCTCCCATCTCCATGGAAATCTATGGGAAAAGGATAGGAATCATCTCTAAAGTAAATGATACCACTATGGCACCATATCCAAAGTTGTTTAGTTTTCCATTCTTTTCTTTGGTCAGTTGTCCTTTCAAATTGGTAAGAAATAATTCACACCAATTGAACATAGTAGGTTGTTGGCACACTAATGAAATTTGCATGTGTGCTTTGGTGACCAGGTAAAGCACTGCACTTCCACATAAACGAGCAACAATAAATGCTATGGTCATCAGTGGGAGCAATACGATGTCTTTAATCTCAATCCTTCCGCCACTAAGTTTGGATCCATGAACGCAATGATTGATTAGGTAATATTCGATTGATTCACTACCTGGCCTACCACCAAATAATGAAATGTTGGTTTCACGACATGAAAGTCTCGATAGGAAATAAATGTCTTCAACCTCAATTGTTAGTCTATGATCACTGATTTGAAAACATTGGGCTGGGATATTCCAAGCCCTCACTAACCATGTTACCAATTATTTTTGAGCTTTCATTCCCGGAATCATGAAATACTTTTCCAAACCACAATTTCTAAGTGCTTGCATTGTAGTTGTATGATTCAATGCTTCAGCATCATTAGCTTCATGTTCTTTCTCTCTCCATTCAATTTTGACGTGCTAAAGATCTGCAATCAATGAGGAAAATATTAGAGAGCAAACAATGAAAGAAATTACAAAAAAATTGAACATTTTTTATGATTTTTGGATTCCCTTGCTGCCTTACGTAGTTTCCATTCAAAAAATAGAGCGCATTTGTGCACTCCTATTGAAGGAAAAATGTACAAATCATACTTTTCCTGTATCAGACAAGTCAAGCTTACGCACCCTCAATGAAGAAGAACTACTCAAGCCCGTGACCACACCCTAAATTTTTAAACACGCTCAAAAACTTAAAAATTACAATCAAAATGTGAAATAAAAGCTATGAAAGTCGAGATCAAGGAATGATCCCTTACCCGGAGAAGACAACACTCGAAATGGTTCATTGATATGATCACAATCTTTTGTTGAAGATTTGGGTGAAAATGCACTTTCAAGTGCTCTAAAATGGTAAAAACCAAATGGTAAAGAATTTTTACTTTTTTTACTTTTTATAAGAAAAATAGGCTTATTAAAATAATATTTTTCTATAGCCTTTTATATTTCAAAATATTTAATGTTTTTCACCATTTTTTGAGTGGTTATGATAATTTTGAAAATAAATGTGTAGTTTATAGGATAATTTGTGAAAACATATAATTTTGGTGACGAGTAAACTTTTATCACTTTTTTGGGCTCTTAAAAATTGCGAAAAAAAAGTGAAACCCTGGAGTTATCCATAAGCTCTTTTTTACTTTCAAAATATGAAAATATTATCAAGTATGCTTGTTTATTTCAAACTCGTTAAAGTAAATGAGAAAACGTCTATATGGTATGAGTTTACCCCTTTTATGGACCACGTAGACTATTTTACAAAAAAAGGTATACTTTGACTAATCAAGGTCAAAAGAGTTATCCCCTGCATTATTTTTCCCTTTTCCGGGTTTGAGAGACTAGATTGATGAAAAAGGACATTTCAAAGTTTGCTTATGTTTTTTTCTGACTCCCCAAATATGAGAAACATTGAGTTTCACTTTCTTCGTGCTTGTTAAAACTTTACATTGAAAGAACTGCAAGAATTTTCCTTTTGTGTCTTTTCAAACTCTTCAAATATGAAAATGACATCGAGTTACCCCTTCCCTAGAATCGTAAAATATAAACAGTGTAGGAATCGTCAATCATGATGAGATTGAACCATTCCTTCCTAGGGTTCGTTAAAAATACTATGAAGGACTCATCCGAAGGATGAGCTTACATGAAAAGCATACATTATCCTCCTCAATCTTGCGTAAAAATAAAGAGGTACTTCTTAGTAATAGTGGGGGAAAATGGGAAAGAAACAATTATTTTTGTATTATAAAAAGGTAGTATGTCACTCTTGAACATGACACTTTGTCACCTTTGTGTCTAGGTTGGGAATTCCATTTGCCTCTCAATTGATCATACCTCATTAAAAGTCTTCAATATAATTTTTGGTCTTATTTTTGGGTCAAATGCTTCCAAATAATGTGTCGTGTCACTAATATGTTCAAGAGAAGTCTAACCTCAATCAAAATTACCTTGTGATTCATAGCCTTCAATCACGTCGACCATCCCTGAGTCGGTCCTGAATTACTCCAAATTTCTTCTTCAAAACTTGACATGATTTTTGTGTCATAGGCCCTCCTGTGATAGATCACTTCCTTTTGATTTCAGCTCATTATTTGGGAAGTTGATCTAGAAATCTCCTTTAGTACCTTTGAGCTTGCATTCCTTAGTGACAAGTTTCTCGCTTTCGATGAAAGGTTATGTTGTAGTGAAAACACGACACCCCCATTTTATTCTATCATAATAGACATGGGGACCCTTTTTTGCATTGTATGTAGTCTTTGACTATGATTACTTCATTTCAAGTCTAATTTGCCTTTTATTTACAATTGTTTTATTTTTAGTTTGCCTAAATTTGATTAAGTTTGTTTGTTAATAAACTTTGTAAATAAGTTTTCGTTTTAAACATATTAATTAAGTAGATTAATGAATGAAATAGCCTTAAAGACCAAGCTCGTGTTACAACATGTGTCAATGACTCTTTAATAAACAAATAGCGGAACTTTAGGCTATCGGGGTATTCTTTTGAAAACATTTATATCCAAAATTCGATGAATATAAAGTGAAAACTAATGCAAATAACACATAACGCGTATAATAAAACACTATCAGAGAAATACCCATATCGGAGTTTTTATTTTGAGTCACATTATGAAACTTGTGATAAACCACATTTTTGATATTTTTCCCTCCTCTTCTCCCATATATTGGAGAATCCCTCATATCAAGGTTTTTTTTATGTGTCACCTCTTAAAAGTTTTGATATCATATTTCCTCGATCTACGATTTTCGATGTGCCAATCCCTCTAATTTCCGATATTCCACTCACCTCTGATATCCAGACCCGATACATTATTTAAAAGGAGTTCGATAAGATATCGCGTCCAATTTCCACCCTAACCTCTGATATTACAGATATGATATATTTATTAAAAAGAGTTGAATACGACATCGCATCCGCTCCATACCGGAGCCACCCAATATCACAACTATTTCGTTTTGTCTCATTTTAAAAGTTTCGATATCCATTTCTTTAATACCTGTTAACATCTTCCACTTATAATTTCCATAAATGGTCGCTGCTATATTTATTAAAACCGCTATTTAAATGGTTTTCGGGTTCTATGTTACATATTTTATTTTCAACGATATTTTAGTTAAGTTTAATAATAAGGCTCGAATCTCCTCTATGATTTGTGTAATAGGAATAATGTCATGCTATGTCCATGATTCTAAAGGCCCCCTTCCATGTGGCAAATATTGTTTGAAATTAACTTCACTGTTGTAACGAACTCCATAATAGACCATGACTAATAACAGCTAATGAATCCTTCAACCAACAATAGAGTCAATTGGTTCGATTAAAAAAAACATTTTGTTGCAACGATTTCCAAATTATTCCTACGATCCAACAGAAGTAAAACCTCCAGATTCATTAACTTTCTTTTTCTTGAGAGATACAAGGGGACTAGAACTTGGTAAATTTTGTATAAATACCCTTGTATTCAATCTTGTAAAGGAGGAGAGGTCGTGATCCACTAAAGGGGGGTTCTCTGTAGTTGTTCGATTTATGCAATAACACTAATGCTATGTACAGAAAGGCCAATTATAGAGAGAACAAAGAGTTTTTGACTCTCTTCTCATTGCTTAGCACTATTGCAGGCAATGCGATTATGGGTCTGAGCTGCTCAAAGACTGTGCATTTGTAATGTAATTTTGGCAATGTTTAATAAATTTCCATTCTTGTGTACTATTAGTAGAATGTGAATTTTTTATATCTTTGTCAAATTTTTATAATTGGTTTTGATTTCCATTCTAAGTAGTATGTTTCTTTGATCTCTAATACTACTATTGATTCAATTGTGATTTGTTGCTGAAGTCTTGCAGGAGCTATCTCCAAGAGGCAGAATGAGATCAAAATCATACTTAATTCATTGAATTATACTTGTGGAGAATGATAACTATTTATTATTCATTTACAGGTGTATTTTTCTTTTATGTGTAATAATTGAAATGAACTATTTCATTTGATTAATACAAATTTTATAATGAATTATGTTTAATATGAATTCAGACTTGTAGATGGACTTGCCTTAATAACTATTTATTAAAGTAGATTCATTTACATAGTTGTTTTAAACTTTTATGAGTTTACAAACTATTTTGGAATTCATAATCGAATGTTAATTCTGAATTCATTCATAAACCAGTGTCCCCCTTGTTTCAGTTAACTTTCTCTCGAATTAGGAGAGGGTTACCCCATCCTAGTTTGAGATAGGATTTTACGTTTTATATTAGCCTTGAATTTGTGTATTTAGATCTGCATAAAGTCTTCTCTTAAATAGGCAAACAAATCATTTAACTTGTGGTTTGATCATCCTTTAAATCAATCAAATCTTTGTGTCGATTTACTTCTTTAACCCACATCTTAAAGATCGATGCAAAGGAAATGTAGCATGACGTAATATAGGTGTAAATAGATTAATTATTAGTTTAGGTTATATTAGTTTTATATTAGATTAGATTTAAGTTTAAGGGTAATTGGACCCTAACTAGTCGGAACCACCATCTTCAACGGAAAAGGAGTTGATTTAAGTTCACGACCGGGTGGTCTCCCCTAATGTTGACGGAGGACTTTTTTCCGATCAATAGGTTCTCGTCATTGACCTTCGATCAGATGATTTTATGAGTATTTGACTTTGAGACATTCATTCACACTGCATATATTGTACTTGGGTACCTTGAGAACCATTGCCATTATTGATGGTTTCTCTCGCACCTGTTAACAATTCACATAATTGACCGGTATTCAGATCATTTCTACCATGTTTGACTTCAAGACATTCACTCACATCGTTAGATTCATACTATGGATAGATAGAGATGGAGACCAAGAACTTGGATCTAATTTCATCCATCCAGGCTATGTGTTCTAAATATTCATGAATGTAAATATAGATCCATATTTGATGGTTGCATCCATATTGTGTCTAATATTGAAATGGATCTTCGTATGTTTCCATGCTAATTTCTTAGAGATAATTTTTCTATGAGTATGGGAATGCCTACCTCAATGATGATTATATGAAAATATTGTATTATAACCCTTGATTGTTTGTTTCATGTCTCCAACCAATTAGTCTCTAATCCGAACTTTGGCATGATAAAATGCTTCAGTCCTCAAACATATTTTTTGAATTTGCACTTTAGGGGGAAATCTGTTACACAATCATTTTCTCACCATTAGGTCAATGAGCACCAATCCAGATCTCTCGCTATTCGATGAAGTGTTCCAAGCATTCCCCTACAATGTTGGAAGCAAAATAATCCCAAAGACAATAATAATCCTGGATTACATTTCATAAAAACCTATTTTCAAGAACTTGCACAATTTTCCTAGCCATTTCCTGTGCAAGCACAGTTTTGACCATTGAGACTTGTGCAATCCTACGCTCTGTCTTCCACTAAAAATTGCGCAAATCTCTTAACATGGGTAAAAATAAAAATCAAATTCTAGAAGCCTTATTGGGGGAATATTTCTCAACCAAAAGGCCTCGAGCCCCTACAGACTTGGGCCTCATCCCTTGGTTCATGAATCAAACTCCCTCTCTTTATGGAACCATAATCCCTCTCTTTATGGATCTCATCCCTTGAGAAGAGGATCTCAAACCTCCTCCTCTTGGCCTATAAATTTAGCACAGACCAGAGGGTAATGAGGAATTTTGGAATGTAAACTTATGTTGTTGGATTGGAGCTAGAAGCTTATCCTTGAAGGAAGGATTGGAGACTATTGCGAAGAGGCTTGCATCATCAAGGCTAAGGTTGTATTGCTCCCTCTTATTCAATATTAATAAAAGCAACTATGTCTTTCCTATTTTCACTTGTCATGATTCTCATTGCAAAACTCCTTGATCTTTTACATAATTTATAATTGAATGTTGGATCCATGATATGATATATGCTATGTTACAATTTCCACGTATATTTTATTTCAATATTTATCTATGTTATGCTTCTACTCTTTGTTTAGTTCTATCTATGCAGATCTTCTCTTGAAGCAGCAAGGAGAGGAGTTGAAAGCATTAAAGGGAATCTACAAGAATTTCGTAGAAAGGTAAGAGGTCTTGCATATTTTAAATATCATGCTTCAACTATAAACTAAGGAAAGTTTACAGTTTCTTATTTGTTTGTTTCTAGATTTATCTTTGAATCTAGGGAGATCGTTCTTATCTACAAGAGTGATTTGTCTGTAATAATAGTTGTGGAGGTGTATTTTGCGATTGTAACTCTACAATTTTAAGAGTTTTTGCACAGAGTTGTGAGTCAAAAAGTAATAATATGGTAGATTTTTTGGCATTGGAGAAAGGTATTTAGGTTGCTTTTCATGAAGGTTTTTAGTTGCTCAAAATTGATGGTGACTCGATGATTGTTATTCAATGTGTACAAAATATTTTAAGTGGACAATCTCTAGGTAAGATTATGAAGAGCTGGCCGCTGGAAAGTATCTTTGGAATCTTAAACCTACTGTTATGCAAATTGGAATATGTTACTATCCAACATTCTTGGATATTGGCTAACAAGGTTGCAGATTTTATGGAAAACCTTGGTTATCATTTAAGATACTTTGATATGGATGTAGTTTTGCCTCTCACTAGGTCATAGATGGGTTTAGATCCCCTCCACGACTTATTGGAGGAAAATATATTTCTCTCAAATGGGGGTGGTTCTTAGCATGTTATGGTTGCTTCATAGTGTGCACTCCACTCACACTTGTATTCTCTATGTAATGGTATGGAAGTGGGTAATTAATTCAGGCGTATTCGATATGTGGGCAAATTGTTGTTTTAAATGCCCAAGCATAGTGAGGGGTCGGTTGGTGTATGCATTCAGTGCAGGAGGATGGGACTTCTTTGTGTCCTAAATTACTAGTTTCTTCCTCGTGGCATCTCACTTCATTCCTTGTTTGCAATGGTGATTTTTATGGGTCTCTTCTACTATAGCTCAAACCTAGTTATTCCTTTGTGTGTTGGTGGCTTTCATTCTGATTATCATGGGCTCACAATTTTCTCATATTGTCTCTTAGTCATGAATGTGCTTATTTTGTTCTTTTAATTCTTGAGTTCTTGAGAAAATTTTTGCAACCCTGGTGGGTATTTGTTGCTAGTGTTGTTTTTCTATATCAGAAGAAATATATGGTTGAAGCTCCGACCCTTAGAATTGTGTCTTTTTCAATTTGAAAAAAGTGTTCAATGTTAGGGCTTGACTATTGAAATTATATGTTATGGCATCTTTTCTAGAGTCTCTGTGTCAATTTTTTCTCCTAGGAACTCACACTATTTGTCTCTGCCATGTGTTATATTATTACAGTGTGATGAACCCGACTATTACTAGCTTTTGGTCCTACAGTGTGGTGTGTAGGTGACAATATAATTATCTTCAGGTCTGGGATTTATGGTCCCTTGTCTCATGCTTTGTATAGTCTTCTTGGCATACATTCTTCTTGTATTTGTCCACAGTGTTCTTTGGCACCTTTCCTCATGCCTCCTAGGTAGAGAATGAGTTGCAAAAGGGGTGGTGGAGATAACACTGGGTACAAAAGGGTTCACTCTTTTTCCTACAACTCAATTCCAATGTTTTTTGACATTGTTCCTTTGGAATTAAGAAAGGAAATCTTGTTGTTGGAGATGAAAGAATTTGGGGAACGATCATATCTCTCATAATATGAATTGGCAAGGGAGGATATGAAATGGGTCCCTAATCCTGGTAGGTTCTGGAAAAGGCAACTAATTTTATGAATTCTCTGGATCTTCTTAAGAAAATGGTGACTTTGCTACACCTTATTTTTTAATAGAAATAAGTGGAGACCTATAATGTGTTTTCCTCTTTGGAGGACATTAAGCGTATGTTGCAAAATCAACGCTTCTTCCTAGATAATGTAGACCAATGTCTAGCTCGTGTAGAAACCTTCTTTCTAATTGATTATACCTTTTATGACCTTACAAAACCTTTGGAGGATAATTCTCAAAAACTTGCTTTAATTTCTTCAGATCATGACTAGAAATGTTGGGTTCATGTATTTTATTTCATATGCTTCCTAAAAGTTGGTTTATTCATGGTGGTTTACATCTTATATATTATGGAGCATGTGGCTATGATATTTTTGTTTACTTTTATGCTCCACTTATTTTGGATTCTATAGGAACCACATATCTCTGAATTTTGTTATGGGATTTCTCTGAAGGGACTTTAGTCCTTTTCTCTAGTTTCATCATAGCATATGTGGTCATGAGTATGGGTGGCATGACTAAGAAATTGTTTTTATATATTCTAGCAACATTATTCTACTAGTCCTCTTTGGCGAAATGGATCCTATGCTTTCTGGATGTAAATTTTGGATCAGTTGTTGTGCATGGACATTGGTTCATATGCAGAATTACCATCCTACTAGTGGAAGTTATTTTCTTTGATCTGAGCTTATAGAAATTCTTGGGCTTTTCAAGGATAGTGTATTACTTCTTGGGACTATGAAACTTATGGTATATTGTGAATTTTTTTGTTCCTCTGTTGGTTATTTTCTATAGGGTATTGGTTGGTTTTGGACGCCTTCAGGCTACTAATGGAGTTTTCTATGGATATTTCAGTGCATCCTTTGGTTTTCTATTGCTATATTTTGTGCACCCAATGTGTGTTTTACTTGACTATATATTTTGTGGTTACCGATTATGTCAACATTGAATTGTCATCTACTTACTGCTATGGGTTTTGTAGATAAACTGAGTAAATGTTGGTACTGTTATTTATGGTCATCGGAATTTTTTCTCTGCGACCAGTTGTTGGGTTAGATGATATGGTCATGGGCAATATTTCTCTGTTACTGGTTGATTGGATTAGCTGGTCTCTTTATGAACTCTGGAAAATTCTATTGATGTAACCTTCTATTTGATTATGAATATAAATTGCAGTAATTTACAACAACAACAAAAAGCAGATTTTCAAATATTGTCTAGCGTTTAGTTTAATTGTTTATCTAATTTATAATTATAAATAAATAGAATAAATTAATGAGTAAAAATATAATTTTTTGTATAAATAATTTTTTTCTTCTTTAAAATTTTCATTAATATATATATTGATCATTTTTAGAATATTCTTACAAATGTGAAAATGTAATGTGAAAATGTATTTGGACAACAATCCTCTTTGAAACATTGTCCTCATTAACAAAAATAGTAAATTGCATAATAAACTAATCTTGTTGCACAACTTTCTCTTTCTTTCCACAAATGTTATAAGAATTTGGTATTCATTTTTGCACATATCCCCACGATGATCCAAATTTCATGCCTACTAGAATAATACCTTAGGTATTTGGCCCAATTCTAAATCGTTCCAAACCTCCAAAAAAATCTATCAATATTCGAAATCAATAAAAACTTTGGATTCTTGTACCAATAAAATCCAGCAATATATAAAAATTTTGATATAAGATTAAACAACTCGATTTTCAACTAATAACTCTCTATATTCAAACAATACCCATATTCAAACAATGCCCATCATTGAAATTAACTTCTTTACACTTTATTTAATATCTTTAAATAAAAACTAACTTTTCATTATATTCTATATAAACACGAGCTAGAAAAACATGAACAAAGTTCCCCATCATTACTCGACAATCATCCCTAACTCATCTTTATGTAAATACATGATGGAAAAAAAACCTTCATAAAGCATTAAAATTTTGGAGCATCCAAGATTACATGGCCCTTTCCCATGACAAAAACCTAAAATTGGAAATAAAGAATCTAATTTCCCATGAAATGATGAGAATATCAAGGCTAAAGTAAAACTACGTTACTATAAAAACACCATCAAACCCTTGCTTTATCATCCTTCCTACTATGATAATGTTACAATCTCTATGAAAAATAATAAGAATTTATGTAAGAACTAACTTACATAGGTTACACAACAAAATTGATAGAGAAACTCTTCCGAAAACTCCTTCGGAGAAAATATTTTGTAATTTATGCCACTGAAAGGAGAATGAGGATGGAACTCTTTTCTTTTTTACATGTCCTTTATGAAATGATATGGAACGTGTAATTTGAGTCATGAAATTATATACCAATAAAATAAGTTTGAAAATTTTAGTGGGAATTTATAGTCACATCAAAAATAATGTCTAAACAGATAATTTTAGTCCTTTTAATTTTCTCAAATTTTTTGGGTCTTGTTACCGTCCACTTATGGGTGACGCCCATAGGAGAAATTTTTCTCCTACATTATCTTCAGCTAGAAACCAACAACCCCTCACAGCTACTAAATAGCTCGATGTGCCATCATTTCCTCCACTTGAGCCAGCGATTATTCACCCTCGCTCATTTGTCATGATCATATGTTTGAAGGTGGGCCTTCCAACCCCGAAGGTATGACTTTCATTATGTATTTGGGTATTTTTCCTTACTTATCATGAACACTTCTAGGCATGGATTATTTGGAGAATTCGGCGGAAAGAATGTGCTTGGTTTGTACTTTGTGCCCTCGTCCAACTTGGTGGTTAACCTTGTATCCTAGTCTCATGGGATCTCCTGTATTGGCTACTAGCTTTGGAGTGATATTACATTGGAAACCCTAATTTTGGTTGTGTGGTTCGGCTTCCCGACATCACATACATCACTCCCCTCCACTCATTATAACCCCTTTTCACATATTTCCCATTTGGGTCACAAATTTTCCATTGGGTCTTGTTGACAGTGTTGGACTTGCCAACATGTCAGGGGATCTCCTCGATAAGAAGTCCCAATTAGACCTCAGATTGTTGGTGTAGGAATCCCAGAAGTGGGTCGTACAGTATCGCCTTAACCACGGTTGCACCGCAGAGGCAAGCAAGATGTCCTTGTTCGTAGCAAGGGTGTGACCAAGGAAGCTGCATGAAGGGTTCTAACACATGGAAGGTGGAATGAGTGCACCCCTTGGAAACCTGTGGGAACACACCAGAAAAGATACATCACAAGATGGAAGGCAGGTGAACCAGCAATCCAAAGTGCTAGTTAAACCAGCAGCACATCTCAATAAGATTCATACATACATATATAGAAAGAGTCCATACATACATGCATAAGAAAACAACTACATATATCATTAGAGAAACCAAGACAGCTGAAATACAATAACAACATATCCATGAAACATGTTGGATCTGTTATATTAAGAGTGAAAGATCCAATTATGCAATACAACCAAGACCAACCACTAGTTCCAACAACGGAGCATTACAGTCACTGCCGCATGCTCCTCCAAAGAGATGTACTAGCTCTACACTGTGGAGAAGCCAAGGCTCGTTGCAATACACTCCAAGATTTCTCTAAGATACACCTATAGGAAGCTTGGCAACCAAAAGCCTGTACAATGAGTTATGAGGTTCTATAAATAGCAAAGTGTGGGGTGACCTTTGACATCCCCCTTTGTGACTCTTCACCTACACTCATGACTCTTCAACTACAACATGACTATTACATTCGACCATCGACACTTGGTCTTTCACTTTTACAAGATGTTACATTACAATCTGCACATGTACCCATGTGAGACAAAATAGGCTTGAGAAAGCCATGCAAGACACTACTAAGACTTGGAAAACTATGGAAAGGCCAACTCTTTGATATCCTCGTGATGATCAACGGTGGCGAACTAAGGCCAAGCTTGGTAGTCCGTGATAGTGTCCGCATGCTCAATGGTGACATCCTGCTGAAAGTGAACTCTCACCTCTGTTGAATCCGGGTACACTGATTTGGCACCTCTATCCAACTCGTCTATTAACATGCACATCATAGTCTTGAGTGCAGTCGGACCAGCAACATACCGATGCTTAGTGTATGCGCTGATCTCCAAGCTAGTGGCTACATGCATCAACTCATCAAAGTACATGTCCAGCTCCATTCGGACATGATTCTTTGACTTGATCGTGTGTGTGTGCACAATGACATCCAAGATTTTGAACACCCATGCATGCAAACCCTGCAAACTGGTGATGAGCTGTGGGAGTTCTTCATAGTGCGAATCTGACTATGGATGCATGCCTTCAACTCTACCGCCTTGGGCTTCACCATCTTTGGAAAATGCAATGGGGCTCCTTTGTATCTCATTGTCTATGTCTGCATGCGATTGACAACAGTGTGCATATTTGACAAGATGTGTGCTCTCCTAGCACGGCGCTACTGTGAACCATTGAGATGGACAATTGTGTTATGCATGGTGCTGAATCTGGAATACAACATCCGCATGCTTGTATTGAGGGACAATACGTCATCTAGTATCGCTCTCTTCAACTTGTTGAGCCCCAGAACTACCTCTCTTCTACATACTTTCCTAAACCTTTTCTCTTCTATTTTCCCATACCAGTGCCTCATAAGCTATCAAAATTTGTTACATATTGATTTCAGGAGTGAATTTGAGTGATTTTCAAACTATATCCTTGTGTGTGCCATTTGATTTAGATTTTTTTCATCAGCTACAAAATGTAGCCACTTTCCGCAGCTAGCTCGCAATTCTGCAGCCATTTTCATTGTTTTGTAGGTTACAGGTATCGGCAGGAGAAATGAGGTACATGGGCAGCGCAAAAATGATCCACACATGGACAAAGTCCTATATGTTTAGCCGAATTCGTGGAGAAAGGCATCGGTCAAAGGATGGTCAACAGAGAGTCCTACGTCAACTAGGACTCTGTTCCAGCATGTGAAAAAGTCTTAAACCCTTCCTGGATTCACGGATCCATTTTTTCCATCTACAGGCCATCTCCATAACGCAATCTAATATCCACTTTGCGTAGATTTAATGTTTATGGAAAACAAGAGGTTGAACTTCCGGATTCTGACCTATTCACGTGTCCATTGCTAAAGATTTTTCTCCAAAAGGTAGCTATCTATTTCCTCTATAGGTATAAGCGTTTGCAACGCAAGTAGTTAGTCTCGATACTGTTGTTTTAGCGTTATTTTGCTATTGTAACCAAGAGACATATCCTCTGTTTCATAATACAAGAACTTTGTTTTCTTTTATGACTGTTTAAAGCGTGGTTTGAAGTGACAGCGTATTAATCCAACGTTGTGCAGAGGGCCCCTGCTGGCTGAGGTTTTTCTTTCGTTTTGTATAGTTTTCATGCATGTTTTCCTTTATTCGAACTGTACATCTCTCATGTTTTGTTCATGGTATTAATCATTTTACTCCTGTACATGTTTTTGTAGCATTGTTATATTTTCCACTAACATTGATCAGTGCATTTCAGGATAGGTTATGCATGAGCTTTTTAATGTAGTATTTGCATCAAGTGGTGATATGAGACTTGCTTCCTCTGTTGTACTTTAGCTCTTAATTCCAATTGTTATGCTTTGATTTTAGTGAGATTTATTTATTGCTTTTAGCTAGTTTAGATATCAAGTTCTTCATGCTATATGATGATATCTCCGGTGCCTTTAGCTTAACCCCGTTTTAGAAGTTAATTGGTGAGCTATTGTGATTATAGGTGAAGTAAACTAAGTTTGCTTTCATTAACCTGCAAGTAGATAGTTTAGACATCAGTTCTTTATGCTACATGATGATATCTCTGGTGCCTTTAGCTTAACCCCGTTTTAGAAGTTAATTGGCGAGCTATTGTGATTGTAGGTGAAGTAATTGATTTTTCTTTCATTAGTCTGCAAGTAGATAGTTTAAATGTCATTCTTTCATGCCATATGACGATATTTCCAGTGTCTTTATCTTAACCCCGTTTTAGAAGTTAATTGACGAAATATTGTGATTATGGGTGAAATCAGTGACTAGTTTCCAGCTTCTTTACTTTTTGGTTTTGAGTGCAGTAGTCTATTAGATTTTAATTATGTAATTAGATGGACAACAGAGATAGTAACATCATTTTCAGTACTTCATCTTTTGCTTGATTTATGTAGCTTCATGTTTAGACTTTTGTTCTAGTTCTAATTTCATAGATAGCAAGTTTTTGGATCTTTGAAGTCCTAAGTTTGGAAATTACCATAAGAGGCATAAACCTTGTCTTAAATTCTACATCCATACTTGACCTTTAAAAGTATTCTTAAAACCTTAGACTAGGATTTCCATTTGCATTAAACACTTTAGGAGACCAACAAGAACAAAACCCCAAAAACAAGATAAAAACTGAAAACAATAAAGTAAGAAAGAGGTTGTCTTGCACAAACAGTGCACCACACTTCATCGACTTATAATATATGTAGCAATTTCGGACATACTAAATTGACTAAACATTTTGGCACCATTTCCAGGGAAGTGAAACTAGGTAGCCTATCTCTTACATTAAAAAAATACGAAAATTTTGATAATTTCTTGAAGTATGCTCTCCTCTTGCACCTCGTGTGATTTAGAGGATCACAAAAGAGAGTTATTAGTTCAATAATTTCTTGAGTATGCTCTCTTCTTGCACCTAGTGTGATCTGGAAGATCAGAAAAAGGATTATTAACCCAATTAAAAAAAATCATTAAAAAAAATAAAAATAAAAATGACATGCATAGAGAAAGAGATTCTAGGGGAAGGTTTATAGCTAGGGGTAAAAGTTCGATTTTTACAACTCCAACTACTTCAAGGAATAGACAAGATACACCTCCATCCTAGACTCATACTCCCAGCCTTAGGATTCCTGGAATTCAAGGGGCAGCAATTGAATTAGAAGATTCTCCCACACTATCTACTAAATCGGACCTAGGAGAAGAATCCTTCTTCACTTCTATAGGGGAACCTATTGCAGTAAAAGAAGTAGAATCACCTAGAGAAGAAGAAGAGGTAGAGACTCTCTCTCATCAGCCATTAATAGAAGAACCAGAAGACTCTGAGGAAACTATCATGGCAGAAGAAGTATAAGATGGAGAATTTTCACTATTTGGAGGAGGGGGTAGAGGTAGAAGTAGAGGAAATAATGGAGGTGCTGGTAGAGGTAACAATGGAGGAGGTAGAGGTAATAATGGGGGGAAATAGGAAAGGATATAACTCATTTGGATTCCCTATAGTCGATGAGGAAACCCATACAACAATGAAAAACATTTCACCATCTGTCCTCCCAAACTTTTATGTATTGCGAAGTGAGGATCCTGAGACATTTCTATTTGAGTTTGAAGTCTTATGCCAAACCTATGACTATCTAGAAGACTCTCAAAAACTCAAACTGTTTCCTTCAAAATTGAAAGGGGTTGCTCTGAAATGATTCATGGGATCAGTCACTCAACCTATTAGGACTTGGAATGATATGAGGCAAACATTTTTGGATAGATATCTGGAATATTGTATGCCCACTAATCATAAGGATGAGGTATTCAAAATGATGCAAAAAGAAGATGAGAACTTGGACGATTTACTTGAAAGATTTCAATACAACTTATAGAGAGAAAAAATGAACAATTTAGATGAGGAAACCTTGAAAGCCATTAGAGATGAATGGATAGATATTTTAAACATGATGGGGAAAGGAGACATTTCTCAACTTCCACTACATGACATAGCAAAACTATGTGTCCATCTCTCAAGGGGAAAATATAAAACTGGAAAAGGGCCTAGAGATCCTTCTCTTATTAGAGAAAACAAATATGCAACTGGATTAGTAAGTAGGGCAGAGATTGGCAATATGCTTGATGAATTCAAAACTAACATTTTAGGGAGCCTTAGTGAACAGCTAGACACCCTCAAAATACAAAACAAGCAGAAAACAGAAGTTGATGCCTTAGCTATCTTTTGCCCGAAATGTAGAAAGAAACATGCTCTAAGGGAATGTCCTTTGGATGCAAAAGTTGTAGAAACGTGTATGATTTACTCAGAAAGTCATGAGACCAAGGATTGTCCTTCAATCCCAAGACTCAAATCTATCTTTCAGGAGAACCCATATTCAGTAGAATCTCATTTTTTGTTTCAAGAAGACCTTGGCAAGGGCAACAAAATCAAGGGTTTAACAATCCTATGAATTTTCAGCCCCCACCAAATTGGAATTCTTGGCAACAACCTTGGCCCCAACCTCAAAATCAGTATCAATCTCAATCATGGGCACAAGGGGTACAAAATCCTTATGGGATATTTACTCAATATTATCAATATCCTCCACCTTATCAAGGCTATCCTCTTCCAAAAAATCAACAACAAAATCCGCAACTTCCAAATTAAAGCCCACAACTTTCATTACCATTTCCACAACAACAACCTCCTCAACAAAATCAAATTTCTCAACTCTTGCTTCCATTTCAACAGAAGCCAAATCAACTACCAGCCCAACCATTACCGAATCCTAATAACAAAAACCCTCTGAATGCTTACATGGTAAAAGGACAGCAATTTCCTACCTACATGATTGTTCCTTTAGATCTTAATGATGTTCAACATAGATCTGGTAGGATTTTAGAAAGGGAAAAACCCTCTATAGATTCTCAAGACCAAGATGTTTATGAGGAGGATTCTCTGAAAGTCAATAAAAGTTTTGAAGAAGCATCCCAAAACCCAACCATTCAAAAAGAAAAACAAAAAGAGTCAACCCCCACAACTCCTATAGTTGAGCAACCTGTATCTACATCCACACCTCCTTTCCCTGAAAGATTACGAATTGACAAGGGGGTGGAAAAACAAATCTTGTTGCTTGAATATGATTTCCTAGATGAATTAAAGAATGTTTGTATCAAGATTCCTTTGTTACAATTCATTAGAGAGATTCCTATTCTAGCAAAAACAATAAAGGAGTTGAGTATCAAAAGACTAGGTAGGAAACCAAGAGACACAAAAATATCCACCTTGTAGGAAAAATAGCAAATATCATGATGGGAAAGATTACCATGCAAAAATATGTGGATCTAGGTAGTCCAATTGTCAAGACACACATAAATGGGATAGAAATTCCAAATACATTGATTGGCTTAGGGGCGCTTATAAACATTATGAGTAGACAGACTATGGAACAATTTAAACTTCCTAATCTTCCTTTTACACCTACCTTACTGCAACTTGCAAATAGATCAGTAATCAAACCGGATGGTGTACTAGAAGATATTTTGGTCTCCTTAGATTCTTGGGAATATCTAGTAGATTTCATGATTTTGACTCCCAAGAGTAATCTAGGAGGGCACCCACTCATCTTAGGAAGACCTTGGCTAGCCACAGTTGATGCTTTCATTAGTTGTAGATCTGGGGCCATGTACATTTCTTATGGTAGTTCAACAAAGAAATTCACTTTGTATCCCCCAGCAAAAGCAATTACAGAAGTAGGAGATAATGAATGGGTCGATGATGAAGATACTATACAACTTGTCTTTACTCTCTCTGAAGTTAGTGAAGATAGTCAAATCTTGAATGCATTAGAAAATTTTGAAACATCTTCAGAATATGATCACACGCAATTTTAGTTAGATTCTAATATTGAATATTTGTCATCAAGGAAAATGTCTCTCTACTCTATTAAAGAGTTTGGCAGTTCTGCAATTGAAATTTTTCCAAGTAAAACACTGAATATTAACGAAAATTTGGAAAAGTTACAACAAGAAGAGCTAAACAAAATCTTGCAAAAGCATTCTGCTGCATTTGCATTGGAGTATACTGATATGAAAGGTATTGACCCTAAGACTTGCGTCCATCATATCTATATTGAGGAAAACATTAGACCAATCAAACAACCTCAGAGAAGGATGAATCCAAATCTTAGGGAGATTGTGAAAGAAGAACTCCAAAAACTACTCAATGTGAATTTCATTTACCCAATTTCAGATAGCCGATGGGTTTCTCCCTTGGTGATAATACCCAAAAAGAATGGTAAATGGAGGGTGTGCATTGGTTACAGGGAATTGAATAAAGAAACTTTAAAGGATCACTTTCCTTTTCCCTTTATCGATCAAGTATTAGATACATTAGCAGGAAAAAAGTATTTTTCATTTCTGGATGGTTTTAATGGTTATAATCAAATTCAGGTAGCACCTGAAGATCAGGCTAAAACCACATTTACTTGTCCATTGGGAACTTTTTCCTACCGAGTGCTTCATTTTGTATTATGCAATGCGCCGGCAACATTCCAAAGAGAAGTACTAGGAATTTTTTCTGATCTAATCCATGATTTTGTAGAGGTATATATGGATGATTTTATAGTCTATGGTAACACATTTGAAGAAGCCTTAGAAAATTTGCAAAAAGTCCTTATAATATGTAAAGAAACAAACCTTTCATTAAGCCATGAAAAATGCTTTATGATGTTTACTGAAGACATTGTTTTGGGACATCATATTTCAGGGGATGGAATTAAAGTTGAAGTCATCTCCAAATTACCTATTCCAAATTGTCAAAAAGATGTTAGAAGTTTTCTAGGATTTACTAGATATTATAGAAGATTTATAGAAAACTTTACCAAAATAGCATCTCCACTCTTCAAATTGCTTACAAAAGACTGTGAATTCAAATGGAGTATTGATTTCCAATCAACATTTGAAGCTTTGAAAACAAGAATATCTGAAGCACCTATCTTGAGAGGACGAAATTGGAAACTTCATTTCCATATTTCTACAGATGCTTCGGATACAGCTTTAGGAGCTGTGTTGGGACAAAAAGACTTGGTTCCTTATGCCATTTGCTATACCAGTAAAAATTTGACTCCCACTGAGTTGAATTATACTGTGACTGAAAAAGAGTTCTTAGCTGTTGTTCATGCAATTAATAAGTTCAGACATTATATAACAGGCTATGAAACTTTTATTCATACTGATCATTCTGCAATTAGATATCTAATGAACAAAACGGTTACTAATAGCAGAGTTACAAGATGGCTCCTACTTTTACAGGAATTCAATATTACTGTGTTAGATAGACCAAGGAAACAAAACACAGATGTTGATTTCTTGTCTAGGATTTAGAATATCAAAGAAGATTCTCCTGTAGAGGATATTTTTCCTGATGAATACTTATTTTCAGTAACTACTAAGACTCCTTGGTTTGCAGGTATGGCTAACTGTTTGGTTACAGGGAAACTACCTCCACATTTATTTCCTAGTGAAAGAAGAAAGATTATTCAGGAGAGTTCAAGATATTCATGGATTTCTAATGAATTGTTTAAAACAGGTCCAGACTTTGTGATCAAAAGGTGTGTTAGGGAAGATGAAATGCATGATATCCTCAAAGCATGTCATGATGAACCGTGCGATGGACACTTTGCGGACAAGAGGACAGCTTATAAAATCCTTTCTTTAGGATATTATTGGTCATCCCTCTTCAAAGATGCAAAACAATATGTCAAAAGGTGTGACAGCTGCCAAAGGGTAGGGAAACCTACCCCCTCAAATGAGATGCCAACAACCTCAGGTGCTCATTGAACCCTTTGAAAAATGGACTTTAGACTTTATTGGACCTATTAATCCTCCATCCAAATAGAAAAAGTATATATTGGTATGTACTGATTATGTCACTAAATGGGTAGAAGCCAAAGCATTATTTCCTGCTACTGAAAATTCAGTTGTTAATTTTCTTTATGAGGATATTTTTACTCGCTTTGGTGTTCCAAGAGAAATTGTGACATATCAGGGAAGTCAATTCACATCCAGAACGATGGAGAAGCTGATGGAAGAATACAAGGTAAAGCATAGAAAATCCACTCCTTACCATCCACAAGCAAATGGTCAAGTGGAGTCCACAAACAAAGTAATTGAAGGCATCATTACTAAGACTATTCATCTACACTGAAGAGATTGGGCAAAAAGGCTTCATGAAGCCTTATGGGCCTATAGAACTACATGGAGGAACACAACAAGACACACTCCCTATGAACTTGTTTATGGGAAGGAAGTTCTGCTCCCCATTGAGTTCCAAGTTAAGACCTTCAAGATGGCAGTTCAATTGGGAATAGATCTATCAGAAGCCCAAAAGCATAGACTGGAGCAGTTGAATGAACTAGATGAGATCAGACAAGAAGAAATTCAAAGAACTGATCTAGTTCAACATCAAAGAGCTAAGTGGCATGAAAAATACATCAAGGACAAAAAGTTTCAAGAAGGATATTGGGCATTGATATTTGATTCCAAGTTCAAATATTTTCAAGGTAAATTTCAGACTCACTGGCTTGGGCCATATGAGATTGAAAAAGTTTTCAGCAATGGAGCAATAAGAATCAAAACAATTGATGAGCATCAAACTCCTCTCATTGTGAATGGTCACAGACTTAATATCTATCATAAGCCACTCTCAAAGGAGGAGTTTATCAAAATCTTTCAAGATAATTCTGCAATGAGGCTCGTGAAGAAGAATCCTTCTTCTCCACCAGCCTAGTCTTTGTTCTTTTGATCATCATCTAAAAAATAATAATAATAATGTATAAGCCTGAAAACCAATCACTGATTTGGCAATCTCATACAAAAAATACAAGGTGAAAATCAGAAGCTTTTGACGCCCTATATTTTCCAAAAAAAATCTCTCTCATTTCACTCATAGTTGTTCATTTCATTTCATTCCATCTCGCCACCACATTCCACCAATAAAATTTCTTTCAGTTTAAATTCATATTCACCTTTCCTTATATCATTCATACAGTAATTTCTCATTTCCATCCATTTCCATTCATCTCACCAAGTCATATGTTATTCACTATGTCAGTTTCCGCAGCCGAATTCTGATTCCGCAGCTGAATACTGATTTCGCAGCTAATTGTTGATTTCGGAGCTAATCCTCTATTACTCTGCAGTGACAGTCAAGTGATTAGCCAAATAATGATAAAAGCAAGATGAAGGTATGGAAGAGGAAAATATTTTGAAGATGTCAGCACCTCAAAGCACCTACAGAGGCAGCCAATCAAAAGTTAGCAAACGAAAGAGGTATGATTCCAAGGTATGAGAAAAATCATTTTCAAATAGCATTTCAAACACATAATTTGTACAGTTCGTAAATCACAAGCTCCATAATGTGTAATGATTTGATTTGATAGCCGCCTTAACTCCACCATGTCCTCCGCATCAAATTCTAATGGTCTCATAATCCTCTTCCGAGTTCAACTCGTACTCAGTTGTACGTCCGCATTACACCTATTGAACCGACTAATCATGCAGACGTGAGCCAATTGACCATGGCTCTCCTCCTCTGACGCTCCACTCCGCAGTCATTTTATGAATTTACCAACGTCCACTCCGCAGCCTTTTATTTCGAACTCTGTTTAGTTTCACCAGTCTCACTCTGTCTCCATACTTTCACACCGAGTTTTACGATTCTCAGTTCAGGGTTTGTTTACACAGACCTCTGCTCCGTGAACCCACTCTCATTGCATGCCCTGTATTTCTTCCTGCTTTGTAACCACTGGTTTTCTCCGCAACCCTCTTCCATTTTCTGCTCATATAACCATTCTGCTTCTGTGAAACCATCATCTACAGAAGTATCTTCGAGGTAAGGAAGAGGAATGGGTCTTCTGGTAAGAACAGAGCTAGATGGAGCTAAATTTATGGAGAGTTATCCACAACTAAAGATCACGTTAAGGAAAGCAAGATGGTTGCAATTTATTCAGAAGTTCAAGGGTCATAATAAGGAAGTCACAAAGATGTTTGTAAGATCCTTCAATGGCATGGAAGTTGAAATTGGGGACATCAAATTCCCGATAACAAAGTCATCCATTGCAGCAACAACAGAGCTTCCACAAGAAGGGGAATGATGGTTTAAGAATAAGGACTTCGATGAAAAGGTCTGGAGGGGCATTCTATGTAACCCAGGTATGGACATATCCATTTTTAAATGAGGAATTCTTGTTTCAGCCCTAAAAGAAAAATAGACTAGTCTGTTGTTGATAATTTAGAAAGTCATTACGCGTGAAGGAAGGTATGGGTCTATGTACATGTACCATATAATATTATTAATTAATTTCCTAGAGAGTCAAACCATCAATCTTCCTTATTTCTTATTGAGTAGCTTGAGAAAGATGTCTACCACTGTGAAAAAGAATCTAAATGATGTGGAGCCTCATCTTTATCATCATGGCCTTATTAAAATATGGTTGAAATCAATTGAAAGAGAGAAGGGATACATGGGAACAATTCCTAATTAGGAATTTCTTCCAGGATCCCCCTGAAATGCCTGAGGGATGCTCAACAAGAAAAAGTAGGAGAAAAAGAACAAATGTAAACATCCAAGATACTCCTATTAGTATAACCAAGGAAACCAGTAAAGATGAAATGTGTCTGAAACTTTGACTGAGATTAGAAAACAAGTAAAACAGAAAGGGAAAAGAAATGTTGAAGATATTTATCAAACCCCAAAACCTTCTTCTGAAGAAGAATAGGTACTTTCTGAGAGACTAATTCATCTTAAGGAACAGTCAACTAAGGCAAAAGAAAAAGGAAAGGAGAAACAGAGTATAGAAAAGGGAGATACAAGCTCACAGGGTTTAAGAAGGATCTCTAGACTAAAGGGAAAATTGAAGAAAACGCAAATCAAAGGAGCTCATTTCATAGACCTGGGAGGGGAAACACCAGATCAGTCACTAGAATTCACTCCTCCTGATCATAGTCCACAACATTCTCCTTCTCCTCAACTAGATTTTGGAATCAGTCCAAGGAAGACCACACCAAAAATTGATCAAACTCAGCAACAGATGTATGATTTTATTGAATCATTGGAAAAGACTACAACAGAACAGGGAACTTCATCTAATCAGCCTGGTACAGCTAAGGAAAGTTTGATCCAATCATTAAAACAAGAATTTTATGAACTAGAAGTCCTGAACAGAAATATCAAAAGAGAAAATGAGTCATTGAAAGAGCAAAACCAATTGGACAAAATTATCCATGACAACACCATGCTGCATTTAGGATTGTAGCATAAGAAAAATAGGAAATTGAAGAAGAAGAATAGGAGGTTGAGCAGAGCCCTTATCAATCTCAAATACTGGTGCCTTATGATGAAGCCCAGGATGACAGTGACACTAAGGAAGAAGAAGAAAAGGTTAGATGTATTAGCAGAAGTCTCAGAGCAAATGAATTTAAGGAAGGATAGTCATAGTTTTGGTTGCATGAGGACATGCAACATCTTCATAGTGGGGGTATGTCGAGCACCAGAACTACCTCTCTTCTACATACTTTCCTAAAACTTTTCTCTTCTATTTTCCCATACCAGTGCCTCATAAGCTATGAAAAGTTGTTACATATTGATTTCAGGAGTGTAGTTGAGTGATTTTCAAACTATATCCTTGTGTGTGCTATTTGATTTAGATTTTTTTCATCTGCTACAGAATGTAGCCACTTTCCGCGGCTAACTCACAATTCCACAGTTGTTTTCATTGTTATGTAGGTTACAGGTGTCGGCAGGAGAAACGAGGCACAGGGTTGCTCAGAAATGATCCACACATGGACAAGGTCCTATCTGTTTAGCCAAATTCGTGAAGAAAGGCATCAGTCAAATGATGGTCAACAGAGAGTCCTACGTCAATTAGGACTCTGTTCCAGCACGTGAAAAAGTTCGAAACCGTTCCTGGATTCACGGATCCATTTTTGCCATCTGTAGGCCATCTCCATAACGCAATGTAATATCCACTTTGCGTAGATTTAATGTTTATGGCAACCAAGAGGCTGAACTTCCGGATTCTGACCTGTTCATGTGTCCATTGCTAAAGGTTTTCCTCCAAAAGATAGTTATCTATTTCCTCTATAAGTATAAGTGTTTGCAAAGCAAGTAGTTAGTCTCGATACTATTGTTTTAGCATTATTTTGTTGTTGTAACCAAGAGACATGTTGGACACCTAATCCTCAATGGGTTAGTTTGGAAGCCGAATGGACAAAAGGAGTCCAAGAGACCTTGGGATGTGAAACCCAACGGTCACATAATGTACTATAAATGTATATCTCTTGTTAATAAAAATTGTACTCTCATGATTTATCTTTCATATTGTCCTTACTGCCCATGTGTGTTTAACATGGTATCAGAGCGGGCGTACTCCTGCCCTGCATAATTTCTTTGAACCATTTGTTTTATGAAAGTGTTGGATTTGAGTTATGAGCCTTAACTTGGCTTAACATGGTATCAAAAGTACAAGTCCCATTTAGCTTTTTGCAATGTAACTCCCACGATTCTATGTTATATACTACCCTTCTGGTCATTTTATGAATTACTTAATTACTGCTATACATCATCCCTCTGTCCCTAATTTTCGTGCGTTTGGACATAGCGTTCTCCTCTGCATTGAATTTGAGCCAAATTCAACTCCGTCTCACTTAGTTGTTAGCATGCACCTCTCCCCATTAATTTTGTCATCTCTGCTTGTCATTAACTTTTCATCTTTGCGTGCTTGAGATTTCCCTCTGAGCATGGCCCGAGCTTTGCCTAAACTTGGTTGTTTTCCTCGCAGACTAGTATTTGTTAGTATATACTTGATCCTGTGTGGTGCACTTGTTGTGATGGGTTATGTTTGCAGAGACGAATCGAGTGTCGTGAGTGTGTGTTGTATGTATATTTGATGGAACAATTGAAGACCATGTGGGTCGTTTACATAGTTTTTCCAGAGTCTGTGGAAGACAGGATTTGTTCGGTCGATTTCTGTTTCTGAGAATTATGCAGTGAATTCACACCTGGAGTTGCTTGAGGGGAGTTTTCAAAATTCAACTTGTGTTTTAGTTGAGATGTAGAAAACATTCACGTGAAGGAATCGATTGAATGTTTTAATGATGAACACTTGGTATTTCCTACTGTTACGCTGCCCATTGGTATCAGAACCGTTTGATGAACGCCCAGAAGAACGTTTTGGTGTCAGAACAGTTTGATGAACGCCCAGCTCCCACTGTTTGATGAACGCTTGATATTTCCTACTGTTACACTGCTCCTGGTATGCAGTATTGAATCATATTAACATTGTGGTACTGAATGGTGTCAACGTTGCGTTATTGAATGGTATTTGAATGTGTTATTGAATGGTATTAACGTTGTGGTATTGAATATGGTATCAACATTTTACTGAATGGTATCAATGCGAATGGTATCAACATTTTATTGAATGGTATTAACGTTGTGGTATTAACGCTGTGGATTACAAGAATATTAGCTTTACTGTTTGGGATGTCGGAGGTCAGGACAAGATCCGACCACTATGGAGACATTACTTTCAGAATACCCAGTGTCTTATATTTGTGGTTGATAGTAATGACAGGGACCGTGTTGTTGAAGCAAGAGACGAATTTCATAGGATGCTGAATGAGGATGAGTTGCGAGATGTTGTTCTCCTCGTATTTGCAAACAAGAAGGATCTTCCCAATGCAATGAATGCTTCTGAGATAAATGATAAGCTTGGCCTGCATTCTTTGCGTCAGCGTCATTGGTATATCCAAAGCAACTGTGCTACTTCTAGTGAAGGACTGTATGAAGGTTTGGATTGGGTTTCTAACAACATCGCAAACAAGGCATAATGTTGAAGGATCGTAATGACGCTATGAAACCTTTGAGAATGGGTTGGTTTCCATGCCTTTTGAATATTGGTTGGATTAGGATACTTTCTGCAGTGTAGTGGACGTGTTTCATGCTTCTCCTAGTAAATTGAAGTAGATAAATAGTTAAGGGGGGTTGAGGATCTATTCTTGTGGTGTACTGATCCTTAGTTTACTTAATTTGTTTGAAATTTTGCATGTCTACAATTGTTACATAATCAACTATGAATTCTTCCATGTGGCTGTGGATTGCAACGTCAAAAGCAGAACCAGAACCAATCCCAAATAAACTTCGCATCTGCTCATCGTAAATTTTTATATTGAGGGAATCTTTCCAACCCGTTGAGCAATAAGGTGTGTGAATCTTTAGCAATTCGTTTGTCTCCTGACTTGGATATATCTGAAGAAGTGTTGGTGTAGGTACTTCAAATAATTATTTTATTAATTTCCATACTTGCATTCGAAAGGAAGATAATCCACAAAGGTATTGCCTTTTGATAGCCATCATTTCTGCTTTGAAAGTGATTATGCTGGGGGATTTTTGGGAATGACAGAGTTCAATGTTCATAAGAATTGAGGACTGTTTATATTCTTTAAAGTTGCAGAAATTTGGCATTATTTAGGAGTTCAGTGGAAATTGTTTCAAGCCAAGACTATCCTTTGTAGATCGAATTGGTGTATTTTCTTAAAGGTTGTTCATATCAGAGATTGTTATTGAACTAGATTAAAGTTGTTGCCAGGACAAGTTCCCTTGGATTCAAGGCTGGTACAGGAAAATATATTTTTGAGGCCTAAATTGCTTGTAGCTTTGTTGGAAGTTAAATTCTCAGGTGAATTGAAGAAAATTCATTTTTGAATGAGGAGTCTGTTTTCCAAATATCACCATTCTTTGTGTGTTGAATCTATTGCAAGCTGATTGATTTGAAGTTGTTGCCATAAGTTTATATAAAAGAGCAATTGGTCCATCTTTTCCTCATTGTTTTACTATTTTTTGAGGTTAAAAATGGCTCCAATTGGTGCAATATTAGAGTTAGTGG
>APFE030958263.1:160289-174157 GCA_000404065.3 Pinus taeda
AGACTTCAGCTTCTTGCCAGTTTTGGAAGAGTTCCAGAAATTGCATAAGCATTCCAGAGTTGTTGGTCATCCTTAAACCATCACAGGTTGAGACTTCCTTTTTCAGGTTGAAGTTTTACCTTTTATGCGGGGTGAGACCTCCCTTTTATGGTTGAAGGTTTCCCTCTTTAAAACAATAGGATCACTTCCTCTAGCAGAAAACTTCAGCTTCTTGCCAGTTTTGGAAGAGTTCCGGGAACTGCACTAAGCGTTCCAGTGTTGGTGGCCATCCTTAAACCACCGCCCTTTATACCAACATTTCATAGAGCACATTCAGCCTAGCGCTGCCATGCATATTTGCACATTTTGTATTACATCTCTCTTCTTGGACTCATACATAACCATTCGGATTAAGGTGGGGAATGTTGGACACCTAATCCTCAATGGGTTAGTGTGGAAGCCGAATGGACAAAAGGAGTCCAAGAGACCTTGGGATGTGAAACCCAACAGTCACATAATGTACTATAAATGTATATCTATTGTTAATAAAAATTGTACTCTCATGATTTATCTTTCATATTGTCCTTGCTGCCCATGTGTTTTTAACAAGACATATCTTCTGTTTCATAATACAAGAACTCTGTTTTCTTTTATGACTATTTAAAGTGTGGTTTGAAGTGACAACGTATTAATCCAAGGTTGTGCAGAGGGCCCCTGCTAGCTGAGGTTTTTCTTCCATTTTGTATAGTTTTCATGCATGTTTTCCTTTATTTGAACTATACATCTCTCATGTTCTGTTCATGGTATTAATTGTTTTACTCCTGTACATGTTTCTGCAACATTGTTATATTTTCCACTAACACTGATCAGTGCATTTCAAGATAGGTTGTGCTCAATATTTTTAATGTAGTTTTTGCATCAAGTGGTGATATGAGACTTGCTTCCTCTGCTATACTTTAGCTCTTAATTACAATTGTTATGCTTTGATTTTAGTGAGATTTATTTACTGCTTTTAGCTAGTTTAGATATCAAGTTCTTCATGCTATATGATGATATCTCTAGTGCCTTTAGCTTAACCCTGTTTTAGAAGTTAATTGGTGAGCTATTGTGATTATAGGTGAAGTAAACTTATTTTTCTTTCATTAACCTGCAAGTAGATAGTTTAGACATCAGTTATTTATGCTACATGATGATATCTCTGGTGCCTTTAGCTTAGCCCCGTTTTAGAAGTTAATTGGCAAGCTATTGTGATTGTAGGTGAAGTAATTGATTTTTCTTTCGTTAGTCTGCAAGTAGATAGTTTAAATGTCATTCTTTCATGCCATATGATGATATTTCCGGTGTCTTTAGCTTAACCCCGTTTTAGAAGTTAATTGACGAAATTTTGTGATTATGGGTGAAATTAGTGATTAGTTTCCAACTTCTTTACTTTTTGGTTTTGAGTGTAGTAGTCTATTAGATTTTAATTCTGTAATTAGATGGACAGCAAAGATAGTAACCTCATTTTCAATACTTCATCTTTTGCTTGATTTATGTAGCTGCATGTTTACACTTTTGTTCCAGTTCTGATTTCGTAGATAGCAAGTTTTGGGATCTTTGAAGTGCTAAGTTTGGAAATTACCATAAGAGGCATAAACCTTGTCTTAAATTCTATATCCATACTTGACCTTTAAAAGTATTCTTAAAACCTTAGACTAGGATTTCCATTTGCATTAAACACTTTAGGAGACCAACAAGAACAAAACCCCAAAAACAATATAAAAATTGAAAACAATAAAGTAAGAAAGAGGTTGTCTTTCACATACAGTGCACCACACTTCATCAGTTTATGACTCCAGGATTGATAATTTATGTAGCAATTTAGGACATATTAAATTGACTAAACACAACTCTACTCTGGAAGATGATGTGACATGTTCTCCTCCCTGCTTGGCTGCTTGTAATTCCTTAGCCATTCGGTCGTTCTCTGCTATCAAGAATCGAACACTCGAGCTAGTGGCTTCATCATATGCTCTGGTAGCATCGTCCAATGTTGTTGGATGCTTTCACACATTGGATATGATCACTTGTCCTTCAAAGTTCGCAGGAGATGTGTGGACATCCAAAGTAGGCACTTTGCGTGATTTCACAACTTTGTGTTGTGACTCATCGAAAGATATGTTGTTCATGTCTACCTTCAGATTGTCTTCAAGGATATCTGTGTCTCCTTGATCACTTGGGACTTTCTTTACTTCAGAATCTGGTGAAGCCGGTGGGGTGACCTCTTAATTGCAAGGCATGAGGTCAATATCCTGTTCGGACTCTGGCTGCACCACATCTGTATCCATCTGCTCTAGCATTTTTTCAAACTCTTGAGCTAAGTCCTACTACTGCAACTGATCACCCAGTCTTCTCTTTTCCAGCTACTTAGATGATTCTATAACCTGTATGGGCACAATTTCATCAATATGTGCATGCTACGCCTCCTGGTGTGTTTGTCCCTACTGTGCTTCCTTCTCTCTTCTGCATATCTCTTGTTCTTCCTGGAGTTTTTGTTTCAACTCTTGCAACTTCTTTTTTGTTTCCTCCATCCTCCATTTATCTCTTTGCCTTTGCATGTTTTGTCGTGTTGTCACCTCTTAGCCTCAATCTCCAAAGCTGCTTTCATCACCAGTGGATTTGCTTTAAACTTGCGGCTTTATTTTGCCTCCACATTTTCATCAAACTTTCTCTTGCCTTTGTCATGTGCAGGTCTGTTACCCTCTAATACTGTTGATGATGGTGCTCCCTGAGATGTTGCTTCGCGCTGCTTTGCTAACCATTCCACAACTATTTTGACTGGTTCATTGAGCCTGGAGAAGTTGTGACAATATCTCCATGGGTCTTCCTCAGGCCAATCACACGCCCCATGGATCCAAGGAAATTTCACTCTCACACAGTGGTCCTTTACAAAGAAATGTGGGTCATACGGATTGAAACTTCTAGTGCCGAAAGTGAATCTTTTGAACTCTTCCATCTTGGCATCCGCATTCTTGAGATTTTGTAGCTCATACAACTAGATATGCAAAGGAATAGCTGGCCAAGGTGCCTTCTTCTTCCTGTGCAGTGTTGCTAACAACCCTATCAAGATGTGATACGACACTTCTTGCATGACAATATTGTCCATGGAAAACTTCAGTAAAACATGCAGAGGCTTCTCCACGCTGTAAATCCATATGAAGGTGCCAAGGGGTGAGGCATAGCAATCTGCTATGTCGATCAATGCATCCATTACTACCTACGACATGCAAGGTGGTTCCTGCTCAAATATCATTTTGTACACCAAGTTGAAAAAGTGTCTAACAACTATGTGATGACTCCACGGAAGCTGCATTCAAAGAACAATCTGCAATAAGTGTGCACAGGTGTTTTCGAAGGTGTCCATGCCCAGTTCAAGCCTGGGAACTGCTGACAGGCACATATTGCATTCAGTATGTATGCAGACATGTATATTTCTACTTGTTGACCTTTGGGTGGATGTCTGGCTTTTGTCACATGTTCCTTCAACCTGAGAGCCAACATGTCGGACTAGTTACATGGCCTTCCTTCGCTGGCCAGTTAGTCCAATGCAATCACCAAACTCTGTGGGAAGGTTTATGTGTTCTCTTGGACGTATAAGTGGCATGAAAAGATAACCAAGTACTAATATGCCTTCCGCAGTATCTTCGTTTTGTAAACCAGGCTGGGTGTGTCCTGAACTTAGCTGGCTCTTTCACCCAACTCTTCAAGATATCTCTGGAGTTTGTGTTGTTGAGTGTGCTAAAGGGTTCCTCCATTGTGATCACCAGCTATGGAAAGTGATACATCTCCTGATAGTCCTTCACCCTGAAGGTAGCAAGCTCTATCCCACTAACACTACTCAACATCATCATCTCAGGATCAGTGTGCGAAACTATCCAATGTATCATGTACACGCATGGAAACGTTGGATACCTACATGCAATCCGTACGATCCAGACTTGTGGATGTTGACATAGACCCAACGATATTCCAGATCTTCCTCAAATGTGCCTGAGAATGTATCATTAATGTCCTGCCATTTCATCTTGATGTCTCTATCTATGAACAGCTTGATGTCCTCGTAAATGGGCAAGCCCATAGACACTTGTTCAACTGGATCTCCAATTGCACTTCCAACGGTGTCCTTTGACCCTACTCTCTTGGAGGCCATTCTACCTATATTGTTGAGAGGTAGATGAACACTTGCTATACCTAGATACATAGTCACACTCATGGCAATCAATATGTCAGTTGAAATCCAAAACAAATCTGAGGACTAACATGTAACATTCCTGGGTGATAGGTAGTAAAGATTGCACAATTTTCACCGAGAGGCTGGGAGACTAACTTTCAAAACTACGCAAGGCACAATCCGAGTTGTCAGGAGGATGACTGACTGCTAGAACTGCGCAATGCACAATCTATCATGCCTGTTGAGGACTAAAATTGTACAATGCACAATTTTAGTCAGCAAGGGTATGCAAGCCCACAGACTGCATGGCACAATTTTCTCGGTCAGCAAGGAACTGCCTCCCAGAATTGCACAATGTAAGCCTAGAGGCTAGGGTTGTGCAGTTTATGGAGGGAAGGTAGAGCCTTCAGTTCCAGAAATGCACTTTTCTATTTGGGCAAGGCAAGCTTCGGGCCAAAGAAGCCCAGACCCACCGAGGGGCGATTGAAAACATGAAGAGGTTTGAATGCATGGCGAGACTGAGTGTAAGCAAGAGTGAATGATCATGCATGCAAACAATGAATGCAAGATTCAAAAAATGGGAATGCATGCATGTGTGTGAAACGAATCACCGCAACAGTGATCATGAGTGCAAAACAGTGTCATGCATGCAACAGCAATGAGATGCAAACCAAAAATGAAATGGTGCTTCTACAAACTAATATACATTAAAACAACAGCAAGCATTCAAAAAAACCAAGAAAACAACATTTGTACAAAGAGAAATAAAAAAAAGTGATAAAAAAGCAGCAAATGACATGAAAAGTAGACTTAACCAAAAAAAAGTTGAGTTGAATGTGTCGAAGACTCCTAGATGTGTTGTGGGATGTCATAGCTCTAAGATCAATGTGAGAAATGAGCTCTAGTGTCGAATAAATAAATTTGAGGCTTATGACGTGCATGCCACAAATCTGGGAAAAAACGACACTCGAGGGAAGTTTCTAAAACGATCTTTGCATGTAATCTCCAGCTGCTAAAAAAAGATCCCTAAAATTTAGGGATGCTTTTTGCATGTTTCCTTTTGCTATTTCGGGAAATGCAGCACATCCATGCAAATCAGGATTGTTCAATTCTGGAGGTAACTGGTCAACCTAAAGGCACATGCATGAGTTTGCAAGCTTGGAGGAAGGATTTGTGCAGTTTCTGGGATGAGCAGGGTTGTTTGTCCCTCTAGCATTGCACAATTTCTGGGGTCAGTAGGTCACTGTCTCCCAAAATTGCACAATTTCTAGGTTGAAGCCCAACGACTTGCTGGATTAAGCATTTTTCTGAGGGAGGGCTGCCTGGCTGGATTGCGCAATTTCTGGAGTAAATGTTGGTTCCTCTCCAAAATTTCTCAATTTTCTAAGTGAGCATCTCAGCCAGAAAATAACATAAGTCTAGAATGGCAATCTATGATGGGAGACAAGCAAGTTGACATGCACAGTCTGGCAAGCCTTTGAAACTTAGCTGAAGCCTATGTACTTAACAATGCAAGACATGTTGCTAAGGATGGTTGGTAGGGAGGCTCCAAAACGAAGCTAAGGAAAAATTTTGGAGGGTGGTTGTAGCTGCTACAACACTTGGAGACACACTGGTATAACTCCAACTCTCTGAATGGACCTTGTTTCGTGAAACGCAAGTCTAACTCCTCTGGAAGTATTGTTCAGTTCTTTGATTATCTTGACTTCCACACTAGCTTGATTGAAAGATGTAGCACCTTTCATGCTCTTCGTCAGTCAGCACACATTCCAAGCCAACTCAACATAGTTTTTTCAATTGGGGTGAGGGGTATATTGGTGCACAAGCAATATGATAGTCATAGTTTAAATTTCATCTTTGGTGTTGCTCCACTACCAGCAGACCTGAACAATACCCCAACAGAGTCACGCAGGAACAGAAGCATCACTTTGGTTCCATCGATCCTGGTCAATACCCCTGCAAAGTTACATGCATCACCTCTCTGTGCAGGAAGCCTTTCTCCTCTTTTGCCTTATTCATTTTTTTCATTTTCAAAATTTTTCACATTTTCATTTTCCACTTTTCAAAATTGTGCATAAGCACTTATTCATTTCAGAGGCATAAGAGGGATCCCGACTTATTGAGAGAAGAAGAGGTTGTTCCTTAAGAGAATTATTTTATATATACCTCTAATGTGCTTGTGAATGTTTTCCCACTCACCTTACTCTACTTGACTAAGCTGACAAGGGTTAACCCAAAACAACCGACTAGAGTAGGTCATACTAGTTAGTGTGCAAGCATTGTGTTTCAATCAAGGTTCACTTCGAACAACACGTATTTTCCATTGGTGTATCATGGACTGAAGATAACAGGTTCTATATACATAGATATGATGACAAATAACTAAGTATTTATAACTGCACAAGTCCTCTTCCACTTTACCCTCGCTTGTTTCGAGAGTCATACACGGTTTCATGTGAAACTAACCTACAAATGTAAACAATCAAACAAACAACTAAAAGAGCAAAGAGTAGAAGAAAAATGCGAAAGAAAATCGAGTAAACAAACAAGCAAGCAAGCCAACAAACGCACAAGGCAAGAAGCAAACATGCATGCAAGAAAACAAGACAAGAAGCATACACTACTCCTACTCCTAAGATAATGGTGTATGGGCTTGATCACATGAAGTGATATTTCCAATGCAGCCACTATCACATTGGACGACTCATGTTGGTGAAGGCATGGTTTGCGAATAGTGTAGTTGCATGAACCAGTAAACATGAAAGATATAACAATGAAGACAAACACACTTTGAGTCTAAATGCGTCCACAAAACATAGATGAGTGTAAGCATGTGACATGCAATCCGTGGACATACCATGGTGTTGTGTGACATTGCATGCAGATGTTAAGTATACGCATTCTCTTGACTATGACATGAAAGAAAATGAGAGAAATAGAGACAACTTTCGTCGCACACATGTGCTTGCTATGTAAGATTCCTCCAATGCATGAGTGATGGGATTATGTAGTTCTAGTGGAGGAAGTGAAATCTATGTGTGGGATTGATATTCAATGCATACAGATGAGTGACGAGGAGCCTTGGGTGTTTCAACACTTTCCTGAATGGAAATGAAACTAACCTCAAGACAACGAGAGCCTGACATAACCATCAACTCGGGCTGAAGTGCCTCATGATCAAATACGGAAGTAAATGGATCAGAAAAACTACAATAAAAAAATCAATGATTTTTTCGGCATCCTCATGATCAGATAAATCAAAGAGAGGGATAGATGAGAAGCAAGAATGTTCACCCTTTGCGTTTCTAGAAAAATCAGATGAAAAAGCAAGTGGATTTTCAATGAAGCATTTGTCCTCTCCATCGTCGAATGATGGGATGACATCCAGCATGTTCTGTGAATGATCAACAATGGGTGCATCCGTAGATGGAGAATACACAAGAAAAATTAGGGATAGCATAATCATCAAATATTTTAGGGAAAAGCAGAGGAGGCGCGGACAAAAGGAAATCATCCCTCGCTGCGAGTTGATATTCAGGTTCCAAGTCATACTCATCATGAATGACAAGGCAGGTTGGTTGTGCAACACTAACTCCGTCGATGGCTTCATCCTCGTTCACAACAGGTGTAGAGTTTGGAATGGAAGAACACAAGACAGTGCAATCCGAGGATCAGTACAACACGAGGACAGAGGCTATGGTAACAGATGCATGTGACAACCCATGGGCTTCGTAACCAAATCTACATGAAAATTGAGAGACGTGATGCTAGGAGGATGTGACAATTGAACATATGTGTGTGTAGGTTCTCTCGCATCACTCTACAGTGGTGAAGTTGTTCGATGAGGGGACGATGGACAATCACTTGTGACAGCGACTGTGTGTTTTTGTGATTGCACAACTCCATCACTGAAGTATGCTGAGAGGGGTTTGAATTTCAAATTCATCTTGGGATTGACTAATTTTTTAAGACAATGTTCGAATCTGTCCCAAAGATATTGGAATTTCATCTGGTTTTTTAGAGCTTTAAACTGCAATAAACGGAAGCGCTACCAAAAATCCATAGGCGATTCTCGCGAAGTCTTCCATTGTTTTAACAGTTTTTTGTCAAGAGGTTCCAGATCAAAATGATGGAAAGTAGATTCAATGAGATCATAGAACCGCTGAAGTGAGTGCACGATGTCGGGTGGCATGCTGCTGCACCATCGTTGTGGGATTCGTGAAGTGTGTGTGAAAGAAGCAAGATGGCCTCTTCATCAGAGAATTCATCTGCATCATCAATAAATGCATACAAGTCTTGTAAGTACGTAGGCCAGGCCACTTTTCCTTCACCATCATACGTGAATTTGAACAAGAGATCATGAAATTCCCTCATGATGTCAACAAGTTCAGCATGAGACAGACATCACGAAGGGAGGAGTCTGATGATATCCATGACATATATGCAAAGATTCAAAATAGGAAGTAAGGGCTCAACTTGTCATCTAGGCCTCCTTCTAGCGCCATAAATGTTGACGGTGTTAGACCCGCCAACATGTCAAGGGATCTCCTTGGTAAGAAGTCCCAACTAGACCTCATACCGTTTGGTGTAGGAGTCCCAGTAGTGGGTTGTACAGTATCACCTTGACTGCGATTGTGCACATAGGCAAGCAGGATGTCCTTGTTGGTAGCAGGGATGTGACCAGTGAAATAACCCAAGGAAGGTGCATGAAGGGTTCTAACACATAGAAGGTGGAATGAGTGCACCCCTTGGAAACTTGTGAGAACACATAGCTTGGAAGGGAATACATGAGCAAAGATACATCACAAGATGGAAGGCAGGTGAACCAGCAATCCAAAGTGATGGTTAAACCAACAACACATCTCACTAGGATTCATACATACATGTATGGAAAGAGTCCATACATACATGTGTAACCAAACAACTACATATATCATTAGATAAACCATGACAGCTAAAATATAATAACAACATATGCATGAAACATGTTGGCTTTGTTATATTAAGAGTGAAATATCCAATCATACAATACAACCATGACCAACCACTAGTTCCAACAGCAGAATGTTACAGTCACTGTCGCCTGCTCCTCCAAAGAGATGTACTAGCTCTGCACTAGGGAGAAGCCAAGGCTCGTTACAATACACTCCAAGCTTTCTCTAAGATACACCTATAGGAAACTTGGCCACCAAAATCCTATGCAATGAGTTATGGGGTTCTATAAATAGCAAAGGGTGGGATGACCCTTGACATCCCCCTTTGTGACTCTTCACCTACACTCATGACTCTTCAACTACAGCATGACTATTACATTCAACCATCGACACTTGGTCTTTCACTTTTACAAGATGTTACATTACAATCTGCACATGTACCCATGTGAGACAAAATAGGATTGAGCAAGCCATGCAAGACACTAATAAGACTCGGAAAATTGTGGGAAGACCAACTCTTCGACATCCTCGTGATGATCGACAGTGGTGAACTGATGCCAAGCTTGGTAGTCCATGATGGTGTCTACATGCTCAATAGTGACATCTTGTTGAAATCGAACTCTCGCCACTATTGCATCGAGGTACACTGATCAGACACCTCTTTCCAACTCACTTGTTAACATGTGCATCATAGTCTTGAGTGTAGTTGAACCAACAACATACCAATGCATAGTGTCTACGTTGATCTCCAAGTCTGTGCTAGTGGCTACATGCATCAACTTGTCAAAGTACATGTCCAGCTTCGTTCATACTTGGTTCTTTAACTTCGCTTCAGTGAGTGTGTCAATAGATGGGATCACATGCATGTGAACAATGACATCCAAGCTTCTGAACACCCATGTATGCAAAGCCTACAAACTAGTGATGAGCTGCGAGAGTTCTTCATAGTTCCAAATCCGACTCTAGATGCGTGCCTTCAACTCTACTACCTTGGGCTTCATCATCTTTGGAAAATGCAATGGGGCTCCTTTGTATCTCATTGTCCATGTCTGCATACGGTCGACAGCGTGTGCAGATTTGACAAGATGTGTGCTCTCCTAGCACAGCGCTACTGCCAACTATTGATATGGATAACTACCTTATGCACGGTGCCGAATCTAGAATACAACATCTGCATGATTGTTTCGAGGGATGATACTTCATCCAGTATCGCTCTCTTCAACTCTGCTATGGAAGATGATGTGACATGCTCTCCTCCCTACTTGGCTCCTTGTAATTCCTTAGTCATTCACTCATTCTCTATTATCAAGAATTGAACACTCGAGCTGGTTGCTTTGACATATGCTCTAGGAGCATTGGCCAATGCTATTGGATTCTTGCGCACATCAGATACGATCACTTGTTCTTAAAAATGCACAGGAGATGTGTGGACATCCAGAGTAGGAACTCTACTCAAATTCACAACCCTGTGTTGCGACTCGTCGAAATACATGTTGTGCATGTCTTCCTCCGGATTATCTTCAAGGATATTTTTGTCTCCTTGATCACTTGGGACTTGCTCTTCTTTCGGATCTAGCGAAGCCGATGGGGTGATCTCTTGGTTTCGAGGCATGAGGTCAATATCCTGTCTGGACTCTGGCTGCACCACATCCGTATCCATATTTTCTAGCATATGTTCAATCTCTTCGGCTAAGTCCTGCTCCTGCGACTGCTCACACTGTCTACTCTATGCCAGTTGCTCGGATGATTCTATAGCCTGTATGGGTGCAATTTCATCAATCTATGCATGTTTCGCCTCCTGGTGTGTCTGTCCTTGTTGGGCTTCCTTCTCTCTTCTGCACGGATCATGTTCTTCTCAGAGTTGATGCTTCAACTCTTGCAACTCCTTTTATGTTTCCTCCATCCTTCATTTATCTATTTTCCTTTGTGTGTTCCTCTTTTCGTGTTGTTGCCTCTTAGCCTCAATCTCAAAAGATTCTTTTATCACTAGAGGATCTGATTTGAACTTGTGGCTTTGTTTTTCCTCTGTGTTGTCATCAACCTTTCTCTTGCCTTTGTCATGCACAGGTCTATTACCCTCTGCTGCTGATGATGGTGCTCTCTGAGACACTGATTCGCACTGCTTTGCTAACCATTCCACATCTATGTCAACTAGTTCAGTGAGACTGGAGAAGCTATGATAATATCTCCATGGGTCTTCCCCAGGACAATGACACACCCCATGGATCCAAGCAAATTGCACTCTCGCATAGTGGTGCCGAAAGTGAATCTTTTGAACTCTTCTATCTCAGCATCAACATGCTTGAGATTTCGCATCTTGTACAACCAGATCCACAAAGGAAGAGAAGGCCCAGATGCCTTCTTTGTCCTGTGCAGTCTATCTCACATTGCTATCGAGATGTGATACGACACTTCTTGCATGACGATCTTGTCCATGGCAAACTTCGGTAAAACATGCAGAGGCTTCTTTGTGTTGCACATCCATATGAATGTGCCAAGGGGTGAGGCATACCAATCTGCTATGTCGATCAATGCCTCCATTGCTACCCACGACATGCAAGGTGGATCCTTCTCAAATATCATTTTGTACACCGGGGTTACAAAGTGGTCTGACAAGTATGTGATGACTCCGCGAAAGCTGCATTCAGAGAACAATTTGCAATAAGTGTGCACAAAGGTTTTCGAAGGTGTCCATGCCCACTTCAAGCCTGGGAACTGCTAACGGGCACAGATTGCATCAAGTATGTATGTGGATATGTATATCTATGCTTGTTGACCTTTGGGCGGATGTCAGGCTTCTATCGCTTGTTCCTTCAACCTGAGATCCAACATGTCGGACCAATTGCATGGCCTTCCTTCGCTAGCCAGTTGGTCCAATGCCATCACCCAGCTCTACAGGAAGGTCTCTGTGTTCTCTTGGCCACATAAGCAGCATGAAAAGATGACCAAGTACTGATATTCCTTCCGTAGTATCTTAAATTTGTAAACCAGGTTGGGTGTTGTCTTGAACTTGGCTGGCTCTTTCACCCAACTCTTCAAGATGTCTCTGGAGTTTACGTTGCTACGTGTGTTGAAGGGTTTCTCCATTGTGATCATCGGCTATGGCAAGTGATATATCTCCTAATAGTCCTTCACCCAAAAGGTAGCAAGATCTGTCCTACTGACACTGCTCAACATCGTCGTCTTAGGATCAGTGTGCAAGCCAATCCAATGTATCATGTCCGTGCATGGAAACGCAAGATACCTGCATGTGATCCGTTACAAGCCAGACTTGTGGAGGTTGACGTAGACCCTGCGGTCTTCCAGATATTCCTCAAATGTGCCTGAGAATGTATCGTTGATATCCTTCCATTTCATCTTGATGTCACTGTCTATGAAAGCTTAGTGTATTTGTAAACGGGAAAGCCCATAGACACTTATTCAATTGCATCTCCAGTTGCACTTCCAAAGGTGTCCCTTGACCCTGCTCTCTTAGAGGCCATTCTACCTGTACCGCTAAGAGACAGACAAACACCAGATATACTTGGAGACATAGAAACACTCATGGCAAGAAATATATCAGTTGAAAGCGAAATCAAATCTAAGGACTAACATGCAACATACTTGGGTGGCCGACAGTAAAGATTGCATAATTTTCACTAGGAGGTTGGGAGACTGACTATCAAAACTATGCAAGGCACAGTCTAGGATATTAGGAGGCTAAATGACTTCTGGAACTACGTAATTCACAGTCCATCCTGCCTATGGAGCATTTAAACTACACAAGGCATAATTTCAGTCAGCAAGGGTATGCAAGCCCAGAGACTGCATTATGCAATTTTCCGAGTCAGCAGGGCACTTCCTCCCAGAATTATGCAATGCAAGTATGGAGTTCAATGTTGGCTAGGTGTGCATAGTTTCTAGAGGGAAGGCAGAGCCTTCACTTCCAGAAATGTGCATTTCTGTCTGGGTAAGGCAAGGTCTGGACCAAAGTAGCCCAGACCGGCTGACGGGCGACTAAAAACATGAAGAGGCTTTAATGCATGGTGAGACTAAGTGTAAGCAAGAGTGGATGATCATGCATGCAAATAGTGAATGCAATATTCAAAAAATGGGAATGCATGCATGGGTACGAAACAAAACATCGCAACGGCGACCATCAGTGCAAAACAGTGTCATGCATGCAATAGTAGTGAGATGCAAACCAAAACTAAAACGACGCTTATACAAGCTAATATAACTTAAAATGTTAGCAAGTGTTCAACAAACAACATTCATACAAAGAGAAATACAAAAAGAGATAGAAAAGCGACAAATGACGTGAAAAGCAGACTTACCTAAAAAAAGTTGATCTTAATGTGCCGAAGACTCCTAAATGTGTTGCGAGATGTTAGATCTCCAAGATCAATGTGAGGAATGAGCTCTGCAACGTCGAATAAATAAGTTTGAGGCTTATGACGCGCATGCCACAAATCTGGGAAAAACCAACACTTTGAGGGAAGTTTCTAAAACGATATTTGTATGTAACCTGTTATCACAAAATCATTACTAAGGGCTGCTACTTAATAAGATCTCATGCAACTGTTTCAGACCAGGCTTTAGACTAAGGTTTAGCCTCCTTAGTCAGAGAGGGCTCTCTCACAGATTTTTGATATGTATTTAAGGCAAGAAAGGATGGCTAACTCTTTAAACAGTAGATAAACTTTAAGCTGGTTGGAACAAACAAGATTAGGCTTCTCCCATTGGGCTCATGGAGTCATACATTC
>APFE030958264.1:0-28714 GCA_000404065.3 Pinus taeda
CATTGGGATGAGCCCTTATGAACTTGTATATGGCATGGAAGCCAAATTTCCTTCATCTTTGGGCATTCCTACTATTAAACTGTTGCAGGAAGTTCAGGTTGAACCAAATGACATGCAGAGAAGAGTTAATCAAACCATTCATCTTCAGCAAACCAGAGAGCAAGTCTTCGACAGAGCTCAAATACTGCAAGAAAAACTCAAAACTATGTTTGATAAGAAGGCTAAAGCAGAGGATTTCTGGGTGGGCAGCAAAGTTCTAAGATGGGATTCACGAAGAGAGGACAAGGGCAAACATGCAAAATTCAATTTTTTGTGGAAAGGTCCATACATTATCAGCGTTGTGCAAGGCAATAATACCTATTTTCTCAGATCTCCAGATGGCAGCACAGCTGAAGAAGGCCCTGTCAATGGCCGAATGCTAAAGCACTACAATGATCCTTTTGATTGAAAAGAGCAGGCGGAATTATATCCTGTACATAGAATGTTTGTATATACCAGCGTTTTGATTTTTTGTAAGAATCCATGATGCTAAAGCACGTAGAAGAAAGCAGGCAGTGCTTTACAGCTTAACAGCAGCACAAGTGAAGGAAAGTGCTGTTACTAATCCAAAAGTTCAAATCAATCCAACATTCAACACTAACAAGTTCAAAGCACAACCATAACAGAAGGATCAAGGCAATCTGACCTGCTGTTCTTGACTTCTCACAAGCAGAAGCCATCCCCAAGTGGAGCCACTGTTAGCCTCCTGCTGCAGCAGGTTACTCATATTTCATGATTGACATTTTTCAGGCCAAATATGTCATACTTTGCATGTTGCAATGCTCCATATTTGCTAAACAGTCACCAAGAAAAGAAGGCTACTCAGAGTTCATCCAACTGCTTTCCAAATTTTGAAAAGTCATTTCAGTTTTGTACAATGTTCAGCTAAAAGGAGGTCCAAACAGCTTAATATTCGTCTCCCTAGGTTTCAATTTCCTATTCTAGAATATAGAGAATGAAAATCTGTCCAAACAGCTTAATCTTGGCAGATTCTTAGATAGGTAGAGAATCAAAGGAGCCCAACTACTTAATCTGGGCCCTTGGAAGTAAAAAGGGTAGTTTGTAGATAGGAAGGCATAAAAAGAAAAAATTGAAATGATGGGTCTGCAAGTCTAAGTGCACCCAAACCAAAAGA
The DNA here is from genome assembly GCA_000404065.3 of Pinus taeda. Lineage (NCBI taxonomy): Eukaryota > Viridiplantae > Streptophyta > Pinopsida > Pinales > Pinaceae > Pinus > Pinus taeda. The sequence goes on from APFE030958264.1 coordinate 1,175, forward strand.
AGAAAAAATGTTAGGGAAGTAGGCTGGGTAGGTAGTTTTGAGGTTGCAGAATCTTGATTTCTGATCAGTTCCATGTTTTCAAGGTGTCATCTCTACTTAGGGCACAATCACCAGGCAGTCTTATGTGAAAGAGCTCAAAACAGGCATAACTAACTTCCCTTTCTCCATCTCCCCCAAATAATTAACTAATTTCCCCAAAAAGTGGTCAAGATCTGCTTGATATCTCTTAGTTTCATCATTTTCATGTCATTAGCCTGGGTGAAGATCTACTTCACTAAAAGAGAATCCATACTTTCTCTATAAGGTTCTATCTCCCCTTTCAAGCCTAAGATTTCTGAAACTTAGCGCTTTCTTTTCATCTCCATATTAACTACTGACACTACTATTTAACTCCCTATATTTTTCCTATCCCCGTACTAAAACTATGTAGATAATCCCCTTATGTAAATATCCCCTCCCCTTGGTTGAAATATAACAATAAATACTTCACTGGGAATTACTAAGTCACCTCGACTTTAGTAAGAACCCTCCCTCTGCAAAAATTTCCACTCCCAAGTGTCTGGACCCCTTCCAAACACTAAGGGAACCCTTTCCAAATGCTAATAACCCTCGTGGCGCATTCTTCTGTGAAAACTATCAATGTTTGTTTGATAAGTTTCCACCCCACAAAACACATTTGCCCGTTTTCTAAAGTTAAAAACCCACCGTGCCGTGAAAAATTAAGCCTTTAACGCGCGCGCATCTTTGCTAAACCTCGCGCAACTCCCTTTCCCGTCCACTGTCAGATCGCCTCCCCCAGATCCGACGGTCCTTGATCACATCGCGCGCCCGATTATGGTGGTAGGTTACCACCCTACGTCCGACGGTTTTACCGTCGTACACCGGGACAGGTGGCGGCCTCCCATTGCATCAGGCTACCCCTGACAGAAACCACCTCCGTACCAAAGGCGGTCCGATGCCCAGGAAAACTGCCCTCCCTTCACGTAACAGGAGCGCCACCTCACCCTGCCATGTCGCCTCCACGTCACCTCACCCAGCTTGCGCCCGGCCCACGTCACCCTGCCACGTAACCCTACCACGTCACCCCAACGTACTGCCACGTCACCTTGATGACGTCAGCATGCTGAAGTCGCATCCTTACCAAAGGACCCCACTACTGACGTCAGAATGCTGACGTCATCCGCCGTACTGCTGACGTTAGCAGCCAAAAAACCGAAAATTCGCGCAAGAGCAAAAGTCGTGCTTCGGAGCTCCGGAATGAGAAACGGAGACACGGGAAATAGGCCATATTGGGGAATCTTTAGGGAATCTTTTGATTCCTTGGCCCGTTTTGCACCGAAAAGGCCCGAAATTGCTCGATTTTGCAAAATTAAACCGATTTGAAGACAGGAAGAGACCAGAGATAGAGATTAAAGAGTATCAGATCAAATTTACAGAAAGAAAGCACGTCAAATAGTATCAGCAAGCGGCGGAGACCATCAATGTAGCGGCAAAGAGTATCAGTGAAAATCTTAACAGCGACCCAAAGCAGGTGAAAATTAAATACCTTCCAGCAAAGTCAAAGAAAGGGGCGAGGCCACTGAAAACTCTCAAATCATGGTTATTGCACATTTAACTCACACCATAACAGAACTGCAAATCCCAAAGCATATTTATTCCAGCAGTGCTGCATCGAGCCACCAAGGGCCATATTGCACTCCTTTTGATCCAGCTACCTCTCACACAGTTAAATAGATATTTACTTGCATTTAATTTTGGCACAATTTTAGGTTTAGAAAAGCTCTTTTTGCAGACCTGTTTTAGGTCAATTGTAATAAATAGTTTTAGATATTTGCACTATAAAAAAAACCCTGAATACTCTATTGTGGGTTGGTTGGTTGGTGGTCAACAAACTATCTTTAGTTGATTTTTCTCCAGGAGAGACTCGCACTGTAATATCTGATAAGTTTCTATAATCAAAGACTGCTTATGAGCTTTGGAGAATGGATTGTTCACTGTGTTTACCGGTTGAAGAGTGATTATGGAATTCTCGTGCTATTGCATAACTCAATAAGTGCTTCTTGCCTCTGTTTTCCATTCATAAGTTACCATCTAAACAGTAGAAAAGAATATTAGCTTAGAATTTGTTTAAATACACTCTATGCTCAATTTCCGTTGTTTCTTTATGTTTTCCTCTGTTTAGGCATAAATATGAATTCCACATGGCTCATGTTTTCCTTAACCTTAGACAGTTATCCAAGGATTCTTCATTGCCCCTAGATAGAGATCATCCTTCCCTCTGTTAAGCTGAGTGAGATATTCTTAAGTGCCTCTCATTCCTTACATATCATTCATCCTTCTAGTCTGAACATTGTGTTATGAGCAGCTATCCTGCTTCATATTTCTCTTATGACCAAGAAAACGCACTGATAATCCTAACCCATGACTCCATGCCCAATGGTTTGAAACTTATCACTTCATGAATTGCCTCTCTGCCTGAAAGAATTTTCCTTCCATCCAAACACAAACAAAAAACCCCTAAGCCAAAAGCTAGCCTGAAATCATAAACAGAGTTGAATCATTAAGAGAGAGCCCTCTCTGATTGTAAGTGGGCTAGAACCTGCAATCCAAAGATTGGTTTGTGGTTACCTCGGTCGTATCCCTACAGGAGCCTAGGGACAACATGAGTGATAACAAGAATGACGGCGTAAATCGGCGAGTACGAGATGGACCAGGTCATTCTAGATTTATGGGTCAAATGCGAATGTGCTTCCTAAGCAAACGTGGGAACGCATGGGTAGGGCCACACTGCAATGGTCTCCTATTCAACTACGGATGGCCAACCAGCAAAAGATCTTGCCGATGGGAATATTGCAAGGGGTGACCGTGGACATTGAAGGCGTAAGTATGCAAACAAACTTTGAGGTAATAGAAATTGTTGATGGAAACAATCCATACCCTATGTTGCTAGGGATAGATTGGGCCATGGACATGAATGGGGTCATTAACTTAAAGAGACAAAATATTACATTCGTGGAATAGTCTCTACATGTAGTAGTTTCGTTGGACCCCACCGAAGGTGCATGCTACACTAAACCTGTGCATGAGGAGGACACCGATGATGAACTAGACTGCATCTACCAGATAATAGCATAAGACTAGGACCAGGTGAATCAAATAGTGGCCGATAGAATCTCATGGGAGCGCAACAGTTCCTGCACAACAGATTCTGATGAAGAAAGTGAGCGATGGCAGAACTGATTGCAGGAGGTCACAACAATAAATTGTAATATGATGATTAGATCATTGCGACACATAACGTCCCAAGGAAGGGAACTTCCAACTAAGCATGGCACCACGCGCACGAAGGAAGCTATAGATCACTGTGAAAAGATGCAACTGGTACAGGAATGGCACGGTGTGCAACTAGGGGCTCTATGTCTGACAACTGCACTGGGGTGGAATACACATCAGGAGACTCGGAGGGCTAGGTGCAGATATAGAACACGGACACATGTACAAGTTAAAGGACAAAACATCTGCCAACCACAGGGGGTGCAGATACATGTTGTACGAATGCGAACCCAACCAAGAATTAAAACTGAGTCTACCACGATAGCAGGAGAAGTGATGCATTCCATCTGTTCGCGCCAATGTGATCGAGACAACAAGGGGAAGCATGCACAGTGTTTGTACAAGAAGACGAGCCCATGAGAACCTGCACGTGACAAGGGTTCAATGGAATTATTAGACTAGTAGCAAATGAAGGAGGGCAAAAGTGATGAGATGAGATGGAACCAAGAGGACTAAAACAACTTCCACAATCGTAACCTTCATAGAGGTCAGGGATGAAAAAATTCGACGGTTTCTTGAAGTCATTCGGCACGGCAGCAGAAGGCTTCGTGAAATTAATGAAGAATGGGCAGGACTGGAGAGGAAAAGCGCAATGCTAGATGAGGAGATCATCAAAATACAAATGGGAGTCACACAAATAGGCAGAGCGAATGGGAGAATAAGGAGCTGGGACCTAGCTGACCCTCCTACGATAGTAGAACACGCTATAACCCTGCTATCATGGTTGCAACCGCACCCTACTAAACAAGGGAGCACAGAACGTGCGGCGTGACTTGCTTCAAAGGTATGCGAAGGGTACCCATAGCCCGGGCTAGTAGTGAGACAGAAGGCTCGCGCGTGACGTTCGACCACCTGACTATCCATAAGAGGCCCAGTCTCAGCGTTCCATGCAGTTGGAAGAGGGCACGAGACTATAAAGAAGTCTGTAGATAGGTTGTGTGATTTGGACATGGCGTGCAGGGACAGTAGGAAGCAGAGAATGCTTCTGCGTGCGAGGGACTACACCACGTGTGGGACAAATGGAAGGTGACTGTTGCAGTTACTGTTCATGAAAAGGTGTCCCATTTAAGACAGCGAGGAGCGGGCAGCTGGAAATTAAGGCATAGGGGTAACCACGAAGATCGCATTAATGAGCCACAATAGGGCAAAAGGCCAATTTTGAGTTCGAAATCACATATAACAAACAAGAAAAGGGGTGCACAATAAAGCTTGCTCATTTGAAGAATAAGATGCCCTATATTCAAAATAAGAGGGGCAAGATGAATGAAAACCTGATGAAAGAAAGCTCGTGGTTTTAGGAATTGCTAAAGGAACTGCGAGAGTCATTACTTAGGTCAATAACCCCCACCAAGGAGGTTCCATAGCATCCTACGCCACAGGCAGCCGAAATCCCTAAATCACCCAAGACACCACGGACCAAGAAGGACCCCCAGATACCAAGCCCAGTAAGGATGTCGTTGTGAAGTTCGCGATTTAGCAAGCTCACAATGGAAGAAAAGGGCAATGTTGTTACTATTGAAAGTGATGATGAGGAAGAGGAACCTCCAACCTATGTTGAAGAAATAGTACTCAACAAAGAAGGTGAAGAAGATATCTAGCCAGTAAGATGACATGAGTATGTTCCTCCAAGCAAAGGGAAGGCCTAGGTTTGTACAAACCTAGATGACGTCGACAATATACTCATCACCCTGTCCCTCCCTAAAGAGGTTCCAATAGAAGGAAAAACGACTAGCCACATCTCAACTATGAAGTTTGTTGATTGGGACCTTGCAGATACTAGTAAGTTTCCCCATTTGGCTACCAACAAACTAATGAAGCAAACGTGGAGGGAACTATTACAAAACTTCAGCCAAAGAAGTGGCTGCGAAAGGTGGAGGAAGCTGGTTTACTCTGTCTCCTGTCCATTCCACATTTTCAATGGCCCCCGATCACAATATTGGTCATCCGGTAAATACTCTGTTTGGTACATCATGGATACTTATGGATAGACAAACCTGTTCACATCATGACCGAACTTATTCACAGGATCATGTAGCTTCCCTGTGAGGGCAAGGACCCCATTAAAATAGTTGCTATGAGTGGCGATCTGATGATGATGGAAACCTTGAAAAAGAAATACAAATTGGAGAAGAAGCAGCGAGGGTATGCTATTGACATTGTTCCAAACAAAGAGGTTTGCTCTGCTACCCAAATGCTAGAAGGGAAAGTGATGCAGAAATTCTACGCCAACGAGGTCACAGTAATAGTCTTCGCGTTAGCAAAGCGGTGCATAGAAGGGGAACGGTTCAATTGGGCGTAGTTCCTCTGTGATGAATTCCTGAACAACTGTAGGGAGGTCTAAGAGGAGGTTAAGACCTTCCACTATTTATGGTTGTTGTTATCCAACATGTTGGTTACAAGTGAACTACCCGAAGACAGCCAGTTCCCTTCCTTAGACCAGGATTGGCTAGAAGCTGCCAAATATGCATCACTTTGGGTGACAAGGGACGTTGCAAAAATCATGGGCACCAAGATTTTTTGGATACTAATGGAGGCAAATGTCTAAAAATGGATCAACCAGCAACACCATCTGTCCGACGAGACATATGACAGTGTGAAGAACATCGCCGAGTTTGAGGAAGGTATGCACCATGTATACATCTGAGCACGCAAGGACCTAGACTAGATGTTGTCCACACTTCCCTTCATTTCCATTGATGAGGCTGTCTTTGTGGTATTGGATACCTGGCCACCAGAGTGGCGCGGACTTGACGCAGTGGGCGTAATGAGACCACTATCCAAAAATAGAAGGCTGAAGCTATGCGAGTATCATAGCAAAAGAGGAACGAATACCACATTGCAATAGTACAAGTGGCCCAAGAGGCAGCGCAGACATCTACAGGTAAGGCACCTGTAGAAGGGGTTTCGACGACAGAGGATGAAAGTTGTTCGAAGGTGACCATAGAGCTGGCAATGGATACAGGGACGGAAGGAATGGCACCAACCACCATGGGTTCACCCTTAAAATCACTGTGGCCGATAGAAAGGATGAAGCCATGGCAGAAGGCCAAGGTGTCTAAATGGGACAAAGAACTTACCACATTGACAGAGGGTGACCTAGGTGACATAAGGGACACAGTTCATGAATTCACCTGGGAAGCAATCGATGAGGCCATGTCGGATCCAAAAATTGTGATGGGGTGCTCTGCATGCTGATACAAGAACTTGGGGCACAGGCCTCGCAGCTGAGAACCATCGCTACTCATGGAGTTATGGGTATGTCAACCATTGAGTAGCTGTTAAAGGCCCAAATGGCTAATACTATCGCGCTCCCGACAGGAGCATTGATAACAGAAAATGCGGCGGACAGAGATGTGGTGGGCCAGCTTATGGGGTTTGGATTAAATTTGGCTTCCCTCCCATATGAAAGCTTGTACTGGCTCCAAGACAATGCAACAATAGAGATCCACACTAGGGAAGGATGCACGGTACAAGTACTCAGTAAACAGAGAATTAATATAGAACAGTTAAGCCTCGAACGGGACGAAGCGGTCACACAGAAATAACAGTTGGAGCAAATTGTAGGGGAGGCATGTTCGCATGCCCTATAGATGGAGATTATGGTTGAGTTTCCTGTTAGCATATGAATCCACAAGTTCGCTAGTGGGTCCCGCGAGGCAAAGAAGGAGGCCGCGAGGATTCAGTTGGCTTCAGCTTGCAGATCACAGAGCTGACACTCAAAGCACTGCCTTCTACACCCTTGGAGGTCTCCAAACAACTAAGAGGCATCATTCAATCTAAATGGGAAACAATAGCACATGCTATGCACAAGTGTTCTGATGTGTTGGATCAATCACTTATTATGCTCACATCCCTATAGGAGGATCCAACCTTACAACGGTTGGAAACAAAGGCAAGGGAGCTACAAAAATCCTATGATAATGTGAGGGGGACTACAAAGACGATTGCTATTATGCAACATTTGGCCAAAATGAGGGAGGCTCAGGCTCTTAAGATATAGGCCAACGCTGCTCGACAGAAAGAGGTTGTGATTAAAGAATGGATCCAGCCTTGGCTCGATGAGGCATTTGCAGTTTCCACCACCACCGAGAAAAAGGTGGCCCACATGTAGGCAGCATATGCAACCAGACAGGCAACTGAAGTAGATATTGATGCATCACTGGCTCACGTAGAACATGTATAGCATATGGCAGAAGAATTTGTTGCAAGTGCAAGCGAATCACAGAAGTTGCAGCATGACCTTCGCACAAATGGTGCTTCACTAGCTGAGTGACTTGGGACGAGTCATGTTGATTGTGTTGGGGCCCTATTGGGTAGTGGAGGCCCCGCATAATCGTTTTGGGACCCAAAGTCAACAATTTTGGGGAAAATGTATGGTAAAGACTCCGCGAAGTGCACGGAGTGCGAACTATAATGAGTCAAGTCAAAGGGTTGTCCACTTGAGAATAATGTAAAATAATAAGAAGTGAGTCGGCCTACCAATGGTCTGCAGACCATGGGAATGTATAAACAGAGCAAAGCTCTATGGATAGAAGTCAGTTTTTGAGAAGTTTTTGGTTTAGATCTTGGTTTTATGGGTTTGTGAAGACAGTATTATTTGTGTTTGTAAGTCTGAGTCAAGGGTGTTGATAGATAGATAGAGGCTCTATAGTTGTGTGCGTAGAGGCTTGGTAGAGTCTGTAGCTATGTGCGTGAACCCCTGTGGTTGAGTGCGCAGGACAGATCTTGTTGCATTAGCGAAAGATTTTAATAAAGATAAGTGGTTTCTGAAGTAACGCGGATCTATTGTGTTCTGATTTATGGATATGTTATATGAACTTATATATTTTTATAATTTCTCGCACTAGGTTCTATTGTTAAATTTTTACTTAAAGACTATAACTAAAAGATCAAATCTATAATAATTTCATTAATAAGAAAGTACCCCCGCGTGGATCTTCATGATAATAATGTAGAGTGGCATGAGGCCACAGAATGGTTTGCAACCCCTCCAGACCACATCAAGACATCCCAAGGGTGCGTAAACCTAGTTCTAGTACCCTCCCCTACTACCTAGGGTGAGACCTCAGTCTGCGCTCCGCAGGCTGTTGTTGAAAGGGTCGGTAGCTACGAGATTTGTTTGGCTAATAACTCTTCTGAACCTGGGTTAGGGCCGATTAAGCCAACACTCCTCACTTCTTATCCATTTTTCAAACAATGTTCTCCTTACCTCACTCATCCTCATTACATTTCCCAAAGGTTTAGAAGCCTGCTAGTTCGAAGCATTTCCAATTTTTAGCAATTTGAGCAAAGTTTTCCTGCCATATTGAAAGCAAAGAAGAACCCTCTACAGATATTGGCTAAATATCACAACCTAAAAAAGGTCCAAGAGAATCAGTTCAGGAGTTTTTAGCCAGATTTAATAAGGTTTATAACTCAATACCTACTGAGATAACCCCCCCCCCCCCCCCAAGTGTTGACTTTGCTTCATAACCTAATGGATTTGATGCTAAGCTTTCTTATCAGCTCAAAGAAATGAATTGATCCACATTGGAGATTATGAAAAAAAAATTGTTGGAGTGGAAAAAAATTGTTGAACGAAAAGCCAAAAATGAAAGCTGAAAAAAGGGGAGTGTTTAAGTACGAGCCTTCATCATTATCAGATAATAAGTTGGATGTTATGTTGAAAAGATGGTGGGAAGGTTGACTTTGGAAAATAAAATTATTGTTAGAGAACCATGGGCTCCCCCACAAGTAATAAATCCCAATTTTTGAAGACCTCAAGTTAAAATAAGGAAAAGAGATGAAAGGAATCAAGGAGGTAAAGAAAAAATAAGGCTTCCTTTCCAAGAAAAGTTTTCAAAAGATGAAGAGTTAGCAGAATATCGGATACATTATTTTGGTGAAGAGGAGGACATAATCTATTTGACAAAAGAACAACAAGACTTGTTCATTCAATTACGGGAAGATATATTGCTCATGGAATCAAAAGATTATAAGAAAGGGTACCAAAATAAAATCATGGAAGTGAAAAGACAATGTAACTTGAGAAATAAGAAGGCTATAGTAAATCCTCCAAAGAAAGTCCAAGTTGATGTGTGTGCTCCGAGTTTGAAGAAACATAATCCTGCAATGGAGATTTCATGAAAGAAAAATGCAACCATTAAAGAGGTAGATAAAACTCAATCTTCTTTCAATTTGGAAAATGAAATATCCAAGATCAAAATATTCATTCCTTTTAACAAATTGATAAAGAATGAGAAATAAAAAAGTGAGATTGTCAAAGCATTAAGTATAGGTCATACCTCAGATTCTCTTAGTTTTAATGATGATCATCCTTAAATTTTATTTGGTCCAAAATTTGAAGAAGATGTTCAAGATGGAGATTTCCCACCTTTCTATCTTAGCTTGAATGTATATGATCTGATTTTACATAATGAAATGTTAGACTCAAGTGCATCACATAACCTAATTTCAAAGGTTATCATGCAGAAACTTGGTTTGGACATAACTAGGACATATAAAGACCGCCTTTCCTTTGATTCAACTAAAGTGAAGTATTTGGGTTTAATTAAGGATTTTGTTGTCCCTCTCACTCAAATTCCAAAAAAGTGTCTAGTAGTGGATATATCCATCATTGATATTCCTATGAAGTTTGGTATGCTTTTATTAAGGTCATGGGTTATAAAATCGAAAGGCACTTTACAAATGGATATGTCATATTCCACCATTCATGTTTTTTGATAGCTTAGGAGTTTGTACAAAAAGACCTTGATGTCATATCTAGTAAGTAGCAAGGAAATTCCTAACAATAACCATATTTACTCATTTCATTTTGATATGGCTTCTTTCATATTGTATAATTACTTGTGTTTGGAGGAATAAATCCAAAACAGGGTCAGCCCATTAGAGGAGAAATAAGGTTAATTGTTGGAAAATAAGTGATATCACAAAGATGATAACTATCATCTTTGGAACATGGATTTTGATGGAGAAATGAGCAGATAAGGGGTTGGGGCTGGTGTAATGATAGTTAGCCCAAAGATGGAGAATTCAAAACTATGTTATTTCAAGTTAGCATTTGATTTTACAAACAATGTGGCCGAATATGAAGCATTGATTTTGTGATTGTAGGTTTTGAAATATTTGGAGGCAAAGATGATTTTAGTTCATGGAGATTTGGATATGATTATCAATCAAATCAAAGGTGTGTATATGTCTAAACACCATAGGATGAGGGCCTATAGGAATGTTGTCCTAGAAATGTTGCAACTTTCTTAGAGTATAATTTGTCTTTAATTCCTAAAGGATAGAATATGATAGCTAATGCATTGGACACTTCATCTAGTGTGTTTAGGATTCCTATCTATCCCAACAGGAACTATGAAATAGAATCTAAACATAGACTAGTAGTCCCAGAAAATGTAAGATATTGGCAAGTGTTTGAAGATGACAAGAGATTAATATTTTTTTTCAATTGTCTAAAAACATTTCTAGCATGCACATAGATGAAGAAAATTGTTTTGACGAGGATGAACAACAAATTTTTATTTCAAATTTAGATGGTTTTCAAAATCAAACAACATATATTGAGGTCATAAAATTGAAAAATAATTTAACACCAAAAGGTTTGGTCCCCCTTGAGAAGTTATTTCATAAAAGTGATGTAGCTAAGAGCACTAAATTAATTCCAACTGAAGCTAAAGTAGAGGAATGCAATATAGGAACAAAACATAAGCCTAAAATTATGAATATGTCTAGATATTTAACATATGAAGATATACAAGAATGCCTTGATCTTATGAAGAAATATTCAGCTATTTTTTCTTGGGGATATGAAGACCTCAAAGTATAGGATACGAGCATTATCTAACATATACTTCGAATGAGGTGGGATCATAAACATTTTAAACCAAAACTAAGAAGAATCAATCCCTTGTTACTTCCTCTTATTAAGAAAGAAGTGATAAAATTGTTTAATACCAAAATCATTGTTCCTTTAATATTTTGAAAATGAGTTTCTAATTTGGTCCCTATAAGAAAAACGACTGGGGAAATAAGACTTTGTGTTGATTTCAGAAACCTCAACAAAGTATCTCTTGAAGATAATTAACCTCTACGCAAGATGGTCCATATATTGGAAAGGGTGGTTCCCTCCCATAGGATTTTGTTTCTTGATGGTTTATTGGGTTACAATCAAATCTTAGTGCACCCTGATGACCAGGAAAAGACAACTTATACTACACCATTGGGAGCGTTTATGTATCTAAAAATGCCCTTTGGCCTGATGAATTAGGGTCTACCTTTAAAATGGTCATGGATATTGCATTTTCTGATGAAAAGGATAAGTTCATTTTCATTTACCTTGATGATATCACTATATTTTCAAAATATGATTATGATCATTTGCAACATCTAAGAAAGGTTTTTGACAAGTGCAGAAAATTTGGCATATATTTAAATCCAAAGAAGTTTAATTTTGCAATGGAAGAAGGAAAATTACTAGGGCATATAATCTCGAAGGATGGCATTAAAATTAATCCTAATAGGGTTGCTTCAATCTAGAAAATTTACATTCCAAGGAATAAGAAAGGAGTTTAATCATTTTTGGGAAGAGTAATTTTTTTGAGAATTTTCATTCAAAAATTAGCAGAAATCATAAGGTTATTGACTAATATGCTAAAAAAGGAAACTAAAATCAGGTGGTCAATTGAAGCAAAGAAGTATTTTGATGAAGTAAAACTAGCCTTATCTAATGCTTATGTCTTAGCTAGTCTAGATTATACTAAAGACTTCATCATGTTCTCTTTTGCATCAGAACATATAGTTGCATCAGTTTTAATGCAAAAAAAAAATAATGTAATGAACAACCAATAGAACTACTCAACATGTCTTTGACATATTCTTCTCTTAAGTACAATATTCTAGTAAAGCAGGCTTATGCATTTGTTAAAGCCTTGAAATATTTTAAAGTCTATGTACTTCATTCACATGTGATTGATTATGTCCCAAATGTTGTTGTAGAAGATATTCAGACATAACCTGATCCTGAAGGTAGAAGAGGCAGATGGATAGCAGCTATTATTGAGTATGATTTGGAGATAAAACCTACCAAGATGGTAAAGGGTTAAGGATTGGAAAACTTTATGGCTGATTCAAATCTGAACGTATTAGACATAAGTCTCATGGCGGGTTTGTCGGATGACAATAATTTAGAAGCTTCTCAACATATATCTAAAAATTTTATTTCCTCTCCATGGTATGCTGATATAATTTATGTCTTACAACACATATAGGATCCACGAGGAATGACAAAACAAATGACAGATTTTTGAAGCTAAAGGTTGTGAAATTATATCTTTTAAATCAATTCTTGTATTGGAACTACTCGAGAGGTGTCTTGTTGAATTTATTACTAGAGGATGAAGCACAATTGGTCATAGAAGAATTTCACAAAGGAGATTGTGGAGGCCATGAATTTGGAAAGCTACAACTAAGAAAATTTAGACAGTTGGTTTTTATTGGCAGACCTTGCTGCTGATGTTTATCAAAGAGTTTCAATTTATCACGAATGTCAAATTTTTGAAGGTAAAAATAGGATTTTTCTCCTACCCCTGAAACCTATTATAGTTGAAGCACCATTTCAATAGTGGGGCTTGGATTTCATTGGGGAAATCCATCCATGATCTTTAACTCAACATAAATTGATGTTGATAGCCATGAACTAATTTACAAAGTGGATAGAAGTAATACCAACAAGGCAAGCGATAGATTTGGTGATCATTCAGTTTCAGGAAGGTAATATTCTCTCAAGATTTGGTTGTCCTTGTAGAATAATCACCAATAAGGATGTTTCTTTCAAGTCCAAAAATATGATTCAATCATGTCATAAATATCATATTGTACTCACTCATTCTACTGCATATTACCCAAGGGGTAATGGTTTATCTACTTCTTCAAATAAGAGTATAAAGAATTTGCTGCAAGAAAATAAGAAAACATGGCATAAAAAGTTAATCTATGCACTGTGGGTTGATAGAGTGAACAATAAGAAGTCAATTGGCATCTCACCATTTCAATTGGTATATGAAGCAAATGTTATTTTTCCTACTTCCTTGGTAATTCTAGTAATGAATTTTTTGTAGGAAGTAGATGTAGAGGCAAATGACTTGCAAAGAAAAATAAATCAAATGATTCCATTGCAACAAATAAGAGAGGAAGTGTATAACAATGCTCAAGCAATCTACGATATAATTAAAAATATATTTTATCAAAGAAGAAAGGATGAAGATTTTTAGGATGGTGACCTAGTTCTAAAGTAGGATGTTTGGAATGAAGACAAAGGAAAGCATGGGAAATTTGAAGATCTTTGGAAGGGACAATTCAAAATTGCGGCTTTCCATGGGAATAATGCATATTTTCTACAAGATTTAACTATAGGAGAATTTATTGCTAGAGGACCTATCAATGGAAGGTTTCTCCAACATTATTTTGCCCAAATTTGTTGGTTTTGATCACTCCATTATATATAACCATTCAAATTTCCTGTATTGCATGTGTGCGTAGTTGTCACTAGGATTTGAAGCTAGAGGAGAAGGCCCTAAGATTTTGATGAGCTACTCTCAATCTTTAGAATTAAAAAAAGTTGGTAATAAAGTATACAATCAAGTTCATGGTCAGTCATAGTTAATCATGTCAAGTCAAGCATAAAGTCCATAAAGCCCAATGGATCAGACTACTAGTCTACTATGTTCTTTTGAACCTCACAGGGAGGATGCCATCAAAATTGGAGCCAATGTTAGTGTCTTATGTTATAGTAATTAGATTCAAGTTAGGAATTTTATTATTCTAGTCAATTTGTAAAATTTTTCCATGATCTCATAGAGATGAATTCTTAGTGTGAATTTAGGCTAAGATATGCTAAAATTTTGAGTGGTGAAAGAAATCAAGTTATTAATTTCTTAGAAGCTCTAAGGTTTGTAAGTCTAGGGTTAATATGTCATCCAAGTCATGGATAAAGGTATTAATGGATTTAGTTTCTCATCAATGGGACAAGTTAGAGGTGTATTTTTAGTTACTTTCATGGTTAAATTAGATAATAGAGCGTGTCCTTGTAATCATGAGTTGTTGTGCTTCTCTTTTGCGCTGCACTTAAAAATTTTAAGTTGGAAGAGTCATCATTACACTTGAAGGAAGTTCTGGACCGAATGGATGAGTACACAAGCATGTTTTGGCTTTCAAAAATTCATTGAACATGTTACTCATCCTCCTAAACTTCCTGGATATCAAAAAGAGCTGTCTGCATTTTGGTTGTAGGCGATCCATTGCAATTCTACAAATCAAAGGTTTTCTTGCCACCATGACCACTCTCAGGTTTCAAATCTCTCTTTTCTAGAATGATTCATGTTGCATGTTTTTTATTCATCTCTAATAATTAAGGATAGAGCATAGATGACCATTCAACCCATGAAACCTTTAACTCACTATGTTTTCCTTGTTGTGCCTATGTTTTGGTAATTTTGCTGCGCACAGAAAGAGTTGTTGTGTTTTTTCATGTCACTTAAATTCTTGTAGTTTGAGATTTTAACTACAAAGGTTTTCCATTCAAAAAGATGCCAAAAAGCCATCACTCAAACCCTAATTCCACTGTTGTTGCATTATTGTTGTACTAAGTTGTTGAGGGTTTTCATTATATTGTAAAACCCTAGAAAGTTTTTCAACGTGAGCCATGACAACACCAGATAGGAAGAAGAAGTACAGAGGGGGTCACATAGTCAAACTTGAGCCTCAAGATCTTACCTTAGTGAATTTAGATCCAGTTATTAGGCTTATGTTTGAGCAGAATCGTTGCAATGCTTTTTGTGAAAAGATATATGGTTACAATGTTGAGGTGGCCAAATAATTTTCTTTAAACTTCATTGGTATGGAAGCCAAGGTTGGAGAATTGAGTTTCCGAGCTTCATAGGTTACTATCTCAGCTGCTACATATATCCTTTTGCATGGATAATAATGGTTCAATGGCATGGACTTAGATATGGTCAATTCCAAAGATTTTCTAAAAACAAAGTATAAAAACAAAGAATATGAGGATACTATTCCAAGGGAATATGTTCTTGAACCTTGTAATAAATTACTCAAGGTGATTCAAATATATTCCACTTGTGAAGGTATATTTAGGAGGGCTTATCTGTACCACCTCAGGCTATTAATGCATTTTACAGGTAAAAGCCCTTTAAATCTACCTTTTTAATTATTTAGGGGCATTGGTAAGATGGCAGGTAAGGTTCTTGGTAAGAAGAATCAAGTGGAGCCAAGTCTCTTTCATTTCTCCTTCATAAAATTGTTAGTGGTGGAAGATCTAAGGAACACAAAGAAGTCATGGAAATCCTTTTTGTATTCTTCCAACTTAAGAACCGAAATTTCAGATAGTCCCTAGAGCAAAAAATATACACTTTCATTAGTTGCAAAGATGCTCAACTAGCAATATAAATCTTAGTCCAAAGGTCATAGACTTTGATTAACCAATCTGACAGGAAAAAGGAAAAAAAAACTTCATTTCTCTCCTGAGTTGGTGGAGGTTTCCCAGAAGCCATACAAAAGAGCCACTAAGAAAAGGATACCCATGGAGAAAATATTTGAACAACCTAGATTTCAAAACATCGTATCATAGAACATTGATTTAGATGACAAGGATAACTATGGAACAAGAAGAACAGGTGAAGGATCAATTAGTCATTTCTTAGCTTCAACATGATAATAGGGATTTGAAGAAGAATATTTTGTAAAAGGCACCTAAAGTTGATGAAGAAGAACCAATGATTAAGACCACTCCACTTGCGACCATATCTAAAGTTAAAAGAAATATAGAATCTGAGGACATTCCAGAGCTAGAGACCTTCCAATCAAGGATCCCTATAACCATATCTTCAACAAAGAAATTTGAGATACAAAAAGAAAGTCTCATGAAAGGAAAGTCAATGCAAGAGAAGAAAAAGAATGACTTGGATGAGGGACAATGAACATTCAATAGGATAGGAAGTAGCTAAGGAAATGTCAAGATGAAATTAGCAGGCTCAGAGAACCTTATGAATGGGTTAAGCATAACGTACATGATCACTTGAATAATTGTTGGCCAGTAGTGTTTAAAGCCAGGGATTTTGTGAGGAGAAATTTTCCTCTTCATAGTGTTGTAGTACTCAACAACCCCACATTTATTTTTTTATTTTACTCATATAATAAAATTATGGGGACCCTTTTTGCATTGCATGTAGTCTTTGAGTGTTTTCACTTTATTTCAAGACTAATTTTCCTTTTATTTACACTTGTTTTATTTTTATAGTTTGCTTAAGTTTGATTAAGTTTGTTTCTTAATAAACTTTGTAAATAAGTTTTTGTTTAAACAATCTTAGATTAATAAAAAATAGCCCCCGAGACTCATATCTTCATTATTATTAGTGGTTATATTTTGCAAAAAGTGTGTTTGGCTTATATTATAAAGCAAATGTGGTCTTTTGATAAAGTGGCTCTAACATATCATAACCTTGAGACTTATTAACATCAGAAGCTTCCTTTCAAAATCCCCCATATCATAAGTCCTAGGCTCATTTAACAATGGTTGTGGTTTATTGGATGGAATACCGACATATCGCGTAATTCTCCTTCGCTCTCTTATCAGAGAATCCCTGTCGGAATTTTGTTATGTGTCTCCACTCAAAACCTTCGATAAACAATATGAGATAATCATGCGCCTTTGATCTCTGACTTTCGATAACCATCCATCTTTGATATCCAATTTCTTATAATCATCCATCTTTGATCTTTGATCTTTGACACACTATTTTCTCCAATATTTAGACCTGATATGTGTATTAACATTGATTAATCGAAATATCGCATTTGCCTGTCTAATCAGGATTATTTAAATGTCACATATGTCAAATCTTCGACATGACTTAATCCTCTAATTTTCGATTTGGTTACAAACCCAATATATTTATCAAAAAGAATTTAATGTAATATCGCATTCGCTCCATATCAGAGCTACCCAATATCGCAAGTATTTTGTGTTGTCTCATTTTAGAAATTGTGATGAGCCTTCCTCCGATACCACTAGGTTCTTGCCACTTGTGACTTCCATATGGGGCCACTGTTATAATAATTAAAAATCTATTTTCAATGTCTTTGCAAGAAGTTTGTTTAGTTTTCAATTCAATGTTCATCTAAATTAATAACTGATCTCACTACTCTGTTGTATTTTGAGACAGGGATTAACTCAATGCTGATAAGGAGGAAGTAACAGTTGTATCCAGGATTTTTGAATCAAATAGATCATTTTATCAACAACCACTCAACCACATGTCGAGATCCAAACCAAAATAGATAGAATAAAAAGCTTAAAAAAAGACTAATACTTTGAAGAGCGTCATCTTGTTGGCCAATGTTCTTAGTGGTTATCAACTAAAAATAAATCAAACTCAACGACAAGATAAATTGGGTACTTTATCAAATAAAGGAGATCCACATTTGGCTAATGATTTAACAAGAAGCAGATACCCTATTTAATTTCTATCTCAGTTGTTTAGAGATACATGGAGCTGCTATTATTTTCAAAATTTCACCTTAAGAACTGTATAAATACACTCTCCTCAACAAAGAGAAGAGGTCACGATCCACACACAATGAGATTATCTGTAATGATTTAAGTTGTGCTTTCACATTATTCTAAGCGCGGATAGTTTTATTGTAGAGATTGTAGTGAAGTTATGGCTTTGTTATAAATGGGCTTTGCACTATTACAAGAACTTTCATTAAGGGCCAGAGCTACTCTCAGAACTGTGGTAATAAAATTTTGACATGGCTTTAATTAATTCTTATTTTTGTGTACTATTACCAGAATGCAGGATTATTGTTTAACTGTTAAAGTTTCATTTTTGTTTCTGATCTTTATTCTAAACAATATTATGTTTATTTGCTATTATGCACTATTGTTGTGTCATTGACATTTTGTTGTTGAAGCTTTGTTAAATCTATTTTTGTAGGGTAGAATGAGCTTGGAATCAATATTAATTCATTGAAGTATTTCTGTGGTGATTAATAACTATTTATTATTCATTTGCATGCTTTAGTTGTGGCTTGACTGAGCCCCAGATCAGTTTAAGTATCACTTTATTGCCTGATCAACAAGAGGACCGGTCTAATGTATCTTCTCTATTGTTAGATGAAAGTCATATTTTAAGCTAGTGGAGATAGAGAGAAGCCAACATGACCTAGTTTAACCAATGAGAACCACCATTTCAATGGAAAACGAACTACTCTAAGTTCCCGAAAGAGTGGTCTCCCTTAAGATATTGTAAAGAGAGATTTTTGAGGCTTCAACATTTTTTTCGGTAGAAGGAGGACCTAAAGACTTGTTGTCTTTTGGAATTTTTTTATTTTAAAGTTTTTATTTTATTCATAATGGCTCCTCTTAAACTTCCAATTTGGAGTTGTATCTTTAGACGTGCATCTTCCAATACCTCACCAAAAGTTATAGTACACTTGTCAAAGGTAATTTTAATGTTAAGAGGAGTACTTCTGCATTGGATCATACCCTACATTTTATTCAAAAAATTTCAAATTCTACTTTTAATGATATTAATAAAAGTATTCTATGTAGGATTTTTACTCTTACATTCTCAGGAAAAACTAGAAACTAGTGTCAATCTCTTCCAATTGCATCTATTCACAGTTGGGATCAATTTATCACAATGTTGCTTTATAAATTTGATGATTATGATTATAAACATGTATCTCATGAAGTAGAAGAGTTATGAACATTTAAAAATGAAGCTCTATTAGATTTTACTATTAGATTTCAATTAATTTGCTTGAGATTCAAAGCTGAAGATAAACCTTCAGGAAATGAATTGATAGATTGGTATGAATATATTTTTTCTCTTTCTCCCATTTCAAATTCGTATGAATATATTTTTTCTCTTCCTCCCATTTCAAATTTGTATGAATATATTTTTTCTCTTCCTCCCATTTCAAAATTTGTATGAAACAATTTCAAGTTGAGATGACCCTCCTTCAAATTCCAGTGGTATTATCAAAAACTTTGATATAGAGGTGCATATCAATCATGATGAACTGGCCTCATTCATGTATGATAAATTCTTAAATCTAGTACACACCTCTTATAGTGTTAGTAATAATCAGGCTCATGAACCTTTATGACAAATCCTACAATAATTTGATAAACAACTACAAGAAGAAATCACAAATAAACTTGAAGGTCCATTTGCCATGAAATCTAAAACTTAGTTGAATTAAATTTAGAAAATCAGATTATAAATCAGTGACTACAAGGAGAAATCGAAATTTCCAATAATATGCAACCTGCTTTACAAATTTTTGAATTTGATCATGTTGATCAAATACAAAATTGAGGGCAACCAGAGAACATTCTTCAAGAAAGCAGAATTAGCCGAGTAGATGATCTAGAATTTGAGATTCACAATGAAGAAAACGCACAAGAATTCACGAATAGAGATATTTTTAAATTCATTTCTTTTGATTCTCATTTTCACCTCTATCCTAATATTTTTGTTGATAGTAATTTATCCCCTTTACTTTAATGTTGCTTCAAAAAATAAAGAGGTTGACATAAATTAATTTTCAATTAGTTTTCATCAAGATAAAAAATCATTCATTGATCATTCTTCTGGCATTAATAAACATGTTCTACATATTCCTTCTTGTTTTGATACATCAGATGAGAATGAAGAGAATTTTAATGAATGTTCTGAAGTCATTTATGATAATTACTCTGACATTGAGGATGCTGATTTATCTTCCTATACATTAAATCTCGTGATCAACGTCAAATCATACTTAAAAATGAAGAGAAACTCAACTCATAAATTGTTTCAGCTATTTCTCATTTCCAAACAATTAATTGTACACATGATTTTGACATTCAAGAACCCATTCCAATCCTTGATTTTTATAATGATCAAATTATCTCTTCTATTCATAATCCTGATACTCTCTATTATTCACAAATTAGTGTTGGAAATCATTTTACTTCCATTATTTTGACCAATTCATATGAAGAAGAACTCACTTCAAACTTGTCTCAATTGTGTTGTAACAATAGTGTAAATTTTGATTTGATTTCATTGTTGTTCCTTCACTTATTTCGTTTGATTCTAGATCTGTTTTATGTTTTCATTTTTCAGGTTTTTGATATCTTAGGTTGACATATTGAGCAGTTCAATATTGAACATTCAATTGAGGCATTTCCTGAATGGGAAAATGAAGTTTCAAATCATAATCATGAACATCAAGAGTTATTTCTCTTCCAATTTCAATTTATGTTAATCTCTTATCAATTGCTTCTTTATTCTCAAAAGCAATGCCAACAAGAGGGTGTATTCTTACAGCATGATCAACCATCTAAAATAATTGATGATTTTCCATGATATGTACATAAAATTGACTGTTTGATGTAGGTCATTGCATTTAATAGGATACTTTCACAATTTGACTTGATATTCACTTCTTTAGATCACTTCCAATCTCTAACTAATATCCATCCATATTTTTTTATCCCGTCGAGATCTGGTTGAAAGAAAATCTCCAAGAGAGGGTGAATGTAAATAAGCTTCTTCTTCTACATACATTAACAATAGATGAACTTAATGTTTTTAGTTTTATTTATTTTGGTTTAAGTAGATTTATAGTTTTGTCACTAATGTTTCATGTATATATTCATGCAGAAAATAAGATGCTTGAATGAGTTCACTAAAAGTATGATTTCACTTAGCCTTAGTCTACTTTTTAGATTATGATTTGGTGTGGTTTAGTAGTAGTTCTAAATTGAATAAATTATGATTTTGGGTGAATGAAAAAAATGCATTAAAAGCCACTTATTCATGTTTTTGCTTCCAATTAAAACTAGAGGTTACCTTGGTTGGAGAAAACAAAAAATCTCAAGTAAAATCAAAGAAATTCTCTAGTGGTAAGTTTCATATGCACATTCTCATCCTTTTATTTTCTGCAATTTTCTCCTTTTATTTATTTTTTCTCTTCGAGTTATATTCCCTTATCCTTGTCTCCTCCGTTTTGTAGGTTTTCATTGGTTTTAGGATTTATCTTGTTTGAAGAGGTTAGTAAAATCAACTAGGAAGAACAGTCAAGGAGTTTCAGGAAGTTTCTTCTTCCCTTTCTTCTTCTGATTTTTATTTTGATTGATGTTTTTTTCCATAAAAAAAACTATATTTAAAGACTTGCAATTTAAATTTCTAGAACAAGATTTGTAAAAGGAGAAAGTCATTGTTGGACAACTAATCCTCAATGGGTTAGTATGGAAGCTGAATGGACAAAAGGAGTCCAAGAGACCTTGGGATGTGAATCCCAACGATCACATAATGTACTATAAATGTATATCTCCTGTTAATAAAAAATGTACTCACATGATTTATCTTTCCTATTGTTCTTGCACCCATGTGTGTTTAACATGGTATGAGAGCAGGCGTATTCCTGCCCTGCATAATTATTTTTGAGCCATTTGTTGTATGGCCCTTATGTGTATGTGCAGATCATTTCATGAATATTTTCTCATGAATATTTCTTCAGCTCAATTTTAGCTGCAACCTGATTATACTGTTGCTGGTGTTTGTTGTCCATAAAATTTGTTGCCCCTCTGTCTGACTGTTCAGTTCTCTGACTGTCATAAACGTTTCAAAAAGGGCGTTTTTGCACCTGCACCTCCATTGATAATTCTGTGCTCAGATCTGAAATAATCTGCCTCTGCCTTATTCCAGCGTTGCCTCATAACGCATCTGTCCATTCTCAGAAGTGTTGTATGTTAAATTTTTTCATGAATAGCGTTGGTTCATGACTGACAATGCTGAGTGGTGTATGATGAATCTCGTTGTTGAATGATGAGCCGTTTTGGTGAACGCCCAGAATCTGCTCCTGTTGAATGCATTTGAATGCGTGTGATATGTATGGCTAAAAGCGACTTATTTCTGGTATGCGTGTGATACTTCGATACCTGTATTTCTTTAACGTTTGATTGGTATCGATGTTTGGTTTATTGAATGACTATTCAGCGCTCTGATTGATTCATAAACTTTTCTGACAATGTCATTCCTCCAATGATGATTCTCACCCTGTCGAACAACGTCTAATACTTTTGGAAATCGAAGTATCAGGGAGGTTTCCAGCTTATTCTCTTTAGGATATTGCTCTTGGCTTAAGTATTTTACACAAATATTGTCTTTGAGGCTGATTTTGGTTTCGTTTTTCATTAAAGGGAGCATCAAAACCTCATCTAAGTTTGAATCCTTGTAGTTACGTTCTGAATTTGGGATTATGATCAGGAATTATGGTACTTACAATTTACAGCATTGATTTTTCTCTGGCATTATTACATAAATGATGTCTTCATGAGATAGATTAAACAATGTGAAGGTTCAATGTTGCGTGGCAGTAGTTGTTTTACGGTGTAGAGCAAGAAGACAAGTGCGCAGCACATACATTGGCAAACCCTTGTATATTCAGATCTTTGAGAATAAACTCACAGCATTTTTTGATGTAGCACTTGTTACAAGCAAAGACCCTTTTTCCAATCTAATATTACATCTGAAGTGTATGTTTGTAATCAGTAGAGCTCTTATATCAAAAGGATTGTTATGAGATTTGCGACTTGGTTATGAAATGATTGAAATTTTGAACTAGTGCAATGAAGCTTTAACACTAATATCACTAATGCATATAAATTAGTAACCTTTTCGATACATAGATCTTGTATGCAAGGCATATTATAGTGAATAGTGCCAGATCTCATACCAATGCATTTTGGCAATGAATTAGAGGCCAAAAACCACATGCAGCTTAACCTACGATGGAGTCATACTATGCCATGGATATTTGTGAGTGCACCTAAATATTGAGTTAAGAGGTGATAAGAATTGGGAACGTGGTTAAAGAAACAAAAAAGAGTCAAGTTTTGCTTAAATTGTGATGTAATGGTATTACACACACTGGCACATTTTAAATTATGACTTTTAAAATCCCTATGAAATGGAGATGTGGAATGATATTTATTGAGTGAAAGTTTGTGAAAAAAATGGAATTTATGATGAAAACTTGGGATAATTTGTACTAATCATGGTTTTATAACCATTATTGTTTTGTACAAAGAAGTTTCCAAAAGTAGTTGAATTTGCCAAAAGGGGATTTTCTCAACAAGTGATTGAATGGTATTTTGATATGATCAAGCAATGTGATTCTGGGATATGCAGGTTGCCTGCATCAACGTATGAAAGTTCTTGAGAAGTAATTCTCGGTTATGCATTCGAACAGTGTGAGTAGTTTGAATAATTTGAGAAGTACATTAAAGCAGCGAGTCATTTGCTACATTGAAATTGGTACTGTGTTGTCTGCTACAGTGACTTGGCGATATTGGCATCCTGCTACTCATCTAATAGTTGCAATTATTTATCATTTTATAGACCAATTTGTAGATGAATATAACGTCACTTCTCTGATTATATTGGTTTGAAATGGATAGAATAGATGATGTATTGAAACTACTGATAAGCTATATCCGATAAGCTATGATAATAAGTTATAAGCATATATCCTATCAAAGCATAATCTATCATCATATATCTATCAAAGCATAATCTATCGTAGTTAATGTTATCGGTTGATACATTATCAGGGGATACGCTATCAACCAATAAGGTAAGGAGATACGTAGATCACGTATGAGTGGATACGCCTCTGCTAGAAACGATAAACGCAGGTTCGATTCCTGGGGGAGAATTTCTGGAATTTGTACGCTATGCCAATTCTGCGAGGAGCCATGAAATATAAACACGGTGTTTGCTACTTTCAAACTGCTCCTGTCTGCCACCACTTCAATGAATTCATCACAGGGATTGCCGGATCTCGGCAAACTTGGAGGATCAGCGAGCCTGCGGGTCGGCCTGCTTAATACTTTCCACTATTGATGAGATGGTTAAGATCAACAAAACTTCTCTTTCCAATATCAAAATTTGTCTCCAAAATGCACATGAAAATATTGAGTTGTTGCAGCTTGAGACAAAGCTACAGCAGGAAGAATTACACAAGTGGAGTCATCATTCTGAACCTGTTTCTGTTCAGAAGATTGAAACAGACTCCCATAAATAGCAAGTCAATAATGTTACAGTTGGTTCAAATTTAGTACCCAATAAAGTAGCAGTTGTACATGCAGATGCAGAAACTCAGTGTGCACTTCCCAAGCCCATCATTAGACCTTGGGAACAGCTTCTCCACAACAAGCACATAACTGGTCTTGGATATGACAAGGACTTGTCCTTTCATATTCCAAACTACGCCAAGCCCATTCAGTTTCAGAGTGCTGGATTTATTCATGACAGTTCACTTGCTCCTCATGATAGTTCACCTCCAGCTGCTCCAGACTCTGCCTCTCTTCCACAGCAGCAACAACAACAACAACAACAGATTGTGAAATGCCAACACTGTGGTCGAGTTGGCCATTTGAAAGATCACTGTTTTGATCTTCATCCATGTAAGCACTGTCATAAAACCAGTCATTCTTCACACAGATGCTTTAGAAACAAACGTCCTGCAAGAACAAAGATTCATCTAGATGGATCGCTTCTTGGCAATGGGCATCAACAGCCAAGAAGATATTCCAAACACATGTCAGAACTTGTTCTAAATTATTGAACAATCTTGCAGTTGAGTTTTCTCCATCTTCTCACCTTGTATCTGACAGGGGGGGAAATGATGGTCATCTACAAGCTTCAAAGCCACATCAAGCGAGCCTGAGCCATAACTTGCCACACCAGTTTCAGAGTTGTAGCCAGAGACAAAGATGCCCGTGAACATGCCTTCAGTTGGCAATCTGGGACACTTCCTCTAGCGGAAGACTTCAACTTCATTCCAGCTTTGGAAGAATTCCAGGAACAAAATTGAGAAGACTTCCTCTAGGAGAAGACACCAGCTTCTTGCCAGTTTTGGAAGAGTTCTAGGAATTGCATTAAGCATTCCAGAGTTGTTGGTCATCCTTAAACCATCACAGCTTGAGACTTCCCTTTTCAGGTTGAAGTTCTCCATTTTATGCGGGGCGAGACCTCCCTTTATCGGTTGAAGGTTTCCCTCTTCAAAACAATAGGAGCACTTCCTCTAGCAGAAGACTTCAGCTTCTTGCGAGTTTTGGAAGAGTTCTGGGAACTGCACTAAGCGTTCCAGTGTTGGTGGTCATCCTTAAACCACGCCCTATACCAACATTTAAGAGAGCACTTCAGCCTAGTGCTTGCATGCATATTTGCACATTTTTAATACAGCTCTTTTCTTGGACTCATACAAACCCTCAGATAAAGGGGGGAATGTTGGACACCTAATCCTCAATGGGTAGTGTGGAAGCTGAGGACAAAAAGGAGTCCAAGAGACCTTGGGATGTGAATCCCAATGGTCACATAATGTACTATAAATGTATATCTCCTGTTAATAAAAAATGTACTCACATGATTTATCTTTCCTATTGTTCTTGCTCCCATGTGTGTTTAACAGTCACAAAAAATGCACATCAATGAGTTATCATTTAATAAGCCTCAACTAACAAATTTATTTACAAGATAAAAGCTCTAATATTGATATAATTTTTATATATTGTAAACAATTTACGCAAAGCTCATTCTCCCGATTGACTTCCCTGCAGATTTGCTAGCATTTGGTACTTAGATTTATTTTTTATTTCATTTTTACATAACCATTTATATATACTAGAGTGTTTTATGTTCGTTGAAGTACAATTTCTTTTGTTTCTATGCTTGGGCTATATTTCCATCCATGTGATCCAATGGAGTTCACTCCAAAAGGAATATTATTAAAATAAACATCATTATGTTATCTTTCATATTTTCACTTCACTTAATCTCTTACTACTTAATCATCATTTTGCCAAATGATCTCTAAGCTTAACATTGTAATGGTTAATTCTATCATATGATAACCTATAACGTATTTAGCTACTAAAGCAGAAAAGTTCATCAATAAAAGCTTAGCATTTTATGACTCTTCCTATCATCCAATCTCTTAAGGAGTGGGTTTGTCTCCCCATCCATTAATAGAATATTTTTAGAGTGTAATTCAAAAATAATAAAAGACTTGAAGGATAGGGGATCTCACCAAGAGCCATCCTACCATGAGCATAGGCACTAATAGTGGTGGCATTATCACAGTTGGTTACCAAGCTAGGATAATGGCTTGTAGCAAAATCGTTATAATATAGGAGGTCTCATCACAACTCGACATGTTCACTATTATTAGTATTGGTGTATGGCATTGTCAATATCATCTCGTCACCAAGCCAGGATAATGGCTTTTAAAGTAAAAAAAAATAAAAAAAAAATAATTATTACTTATTCCGCTAAAGTATAAACTAACGGATAGGATATTGATACTTCCAAGGGTTAAAAGGTGACCCTCTCAAGGCTATGGATTCATGCTGGCAGCAATGGCACCACTTGTGACATTCAAGTATATCTTTAAGTTGAACTCATAAATAAAGTTTGTTTTCTTTAGTTCAAGCTAATATCTATGCATAGCCGTCTAAAACATGATTATACTCTTATATTTAATACATAATATTTTATGCAGATGCTGAATTCTAAATAATTTTTATAGAGATATTTTTAAAAGGAAAGGTTCAATCCTAACATCTCATGTTTATTCCTTTTTCTTTGAGCTTCCTTAGTATTTGCCCAAAGATAATTGTTTCGCCCATTTTCGTTAATTGTTGGAGTACTCAATAAACCCCCCATTTAATTTTTTATTTTAGTCATATAATAAAATTATGGGGACCATTCTTTCATTGCATGTAGGAATTATGTGTGTTTACCTCATTTTAGACTAATTTGCCTTTTATTTACACTTGTTTTATTTTTATAGTTTTCTTAAGTTTGATTAAATTTGTTTGTTAATAAACATTGTAAATAAGCTTTTGTTTAAAACATCCTAGATTAATAAAACATAGCCCCCAAGAACAAGATCTTCATTATTATTGTTAGTTGCTATATTTTCCAAAAAGTGCCTTTGGCTTGTATTATAAAGAATATGTAGTCTTTTGATAAAGTGGCTATGATATATCAAAACCTTGAGACTTATTAATATCAGAAGTTTTCTTTCAAAATCCACGATATCATAACTCTTGGGCTCATTTAA
>APFE030958266.1:0-31242 GCA_000404065.3 Pinus taeda
CATATTTATACATGCCGAAGCATCCAATACCATGGACCGAAAAACCATCATGTCCAAAACCATGGACCGAAAACCATCATGTCCAAAAAACATGTGCGAAAATCATGCACAAAACCATAGGTGGGTCCACCCAACCTAACATAGGGTCAAAAACCAAAATTTTCCGGGTTGTTGCCCCAGACCCCATAAAGTGGGGTTACGGGTACCTCTCAAACCCTCTGTTAACTATGTGGAAATAATATAACACAACCCAACAAATATTGTGCTATGAAGTGGAATGACGACTGGTGAAGATAAGGGAAAGTGGCCTAAAGAAGGTGAATGGGTCCTAAAAGCTCTAGAAAAGGAGGTTGGCTTTGATTTGGAGTGCGCAAAGGAAACCTTCTTGGAAGCAAAGAAAAGCTTCGTTGAAGCTTATACCTCACAAAGTCAGGATAAGTAGTTTGAATAAATGGACCCATCCATGATCATTACCTTTTTGGAGACCTGTATGAAGCTGCTACGTGATAGAAAGGTCGTAAAGGGATTATAAGAGTTGATCAATAAATGTGTTGGTAATGCTTCTGAGGGACCGTGTGTGGTTAGGAAAATTGGTATGCATAAGGCAAGAATAGGGCATGAGATGAGGCTCACCGCGCAAATAGGGGAGTATGAGATGGACCAAGTTATTCTAGATCTTGGGTTAGATGTGAATGTTCTACCGAAATAGGCATGGGAGAGAATGGGGAGACTTGTGCTACAGTGGTCTCCTATTCAATTGAGGATGGTGAATCAGCAAAATCTTATCCCCGTGGGAAGATTTCAGGGAGTGAGAGTCAATATTGAAGGCACGAGCACATTGGCAGATTTTGAAGTAATATAGGTTGTCAATGATAGCAATCCCTAGCTTGCACTCCTTGGAATCGACTAGGCTATCGACATGAATGGGGTAATCAATTTGAAGAAGCGGACGATGTCATTTGAAAGAAAATCACTCCGGGTAGTAGTACTTTTGGGCCCAACATAAGGAATGCACCATACTGAAGTCTGTGATTATGAAAGTGACAATTATTTCGACCAAATTTATAAGATAATGGCACGAGATCATGATTGGGTGAATCTGGCAGCTGATGGATGTATTGCATGCGACCGTGAGAGCTCTTGCACATTAGATTCAGCTGAAGAATTGGAACACTGGCAGAATCGATTGCATGAAGTGTCTACGCTATGTTGTAACATGATGACCAAATCGCTGCACTGTGTATCATCAAAGGTAAGAAGTCTTCCTTATTATGATGGTTTAACTGATGTTGATAAATTTTTGGATGCATTTGAAAGGGAAGTGCCAAAGAAGCATCACGTCCAAGCCTTGGATTTGACACTGCACGCTACGCCCGCAAGATGGTGGGGTGCACATAAAGACTATGTCGATGGATGGCGCGAATATAGAAGAATGATGAGGGTGCTTAGAAATAGAGCTCCACCATGGAACAGGCGAATGGGATATTTTGAGACAGGGATTCTTGATGACATCCAGCTTTGAAGATTAATTTGAGTGCATTGATGAAGCGTTGATCCAAGTGGATATCGGTGTCCACTTGCCAATTCCACTTGGACCCCCACCATTGTTTCTTTCAGTTTTTCAGTTTCCTTAATTGTAGCATATTTACTATTTTTAGCAATTTTTCGAGTCATAAACTTCCGAAGCCATTTTGAGGCCCTAAACGACATTTTTTTGGAAATCTACTGCCAATGATATTTTTATAAATTCATATTTTTTGTTATAGTCCTCAGAGAGAACTTTGCAACGGGGTATCATGTGCGTCAAATATAAATAATATGACCAAGTCACGACCCTGGGAAGTTGGATGTCCAACTAACCCCAATGAGGCCCATAAACTCTTGGTGTTACATCTCCTCAGGTTATGGTTTTGGTTGTTCAGGGTTTGCTCTTATTGTTCAATAATAAAATTTCCCTTGAGCCTCATTGTAAGGTAGTTCAGAGGCATGCTCAGGGATAAGCTACGATCGCCCGAGCTAGTTTATTTCCATTTGTGTTACTAGGCATATTTGAGTATTCTACATTAATGAAATGAAGTATTAATTATGTTGCATCACTGTATTTATGGTTATATCTGTAACTTTTTTCATTCCTATTTAAATCCAAATCAAGCGCTGCAAGAGGTCAAAACTGCAATCTTCAGAATCTCACAGGATCCCTTATATTTGATTCAACCAAATTGGACCACCTAGGTGCACCATGCGATGGAGTGCTACAATGTGACTGCTGAAGAAGAAGAGGAGGATCCAGGAACATTAATATCCTAGTGATATTGTGACATTATGTGCCTGAGTTTGAATGAAGCAACATCCTAGCCGAAGCTCATGGAGGGGCTACAGGGGGACATTATACAGGAAAAGCAATAGTGAAAAAGATTTTACATGTTGACCTTAATGCTTTAGGGGGCATATGTTACAAAACATTTTGTCATTGTCCCTGTACTCCCCATTCCATGATCCTAGAGGACCTCTACAATGAACCCAGCATGCTTTTCCGTCATGAACAAACCCCCATTGTGTCCCTCTTCATGAGTAGAATAATTCCCCTTTACATCATTTCCCACAAAACTTATGTTTTTCCAAGTTTATAAGATCAACACTAATGACCAGTGTCCTCCTCATGCTGATATGCAGATATTATAACTATCCCTAGCACCGAATGGAGCGACTGATCCTTTTCATAGTTGCGTTGGTCCTCTTTTGGAAAGTTTTTTAAAAATATCGCTGAAGCATCCAGCTCTAGAAGCTTCGTAACAGAAGTCTGGTAAAAGGTTAGGTTGGATGGAGTCGAAGAGGTTAGTTTGGACTCCTTTCCCCTATTAGGATGGAAATACCTCAAGAGATAATACCTTCTCCCATGAGAAGAGGACCCATCTCCCTTCCATCCATGCTATATAAACCTTTATTTTTCCCAAGCACAAGTTAGTTCTAATTATGCTCTGGTTGAGGTTTTGATTTTGGAGTAATCAACAAGTTATTAAGAGTTGTAGCTCCCTAGTTGTGTGTGAGGGATAAGCGTGAATTTGGTTTAGTGTGAAGACTAAAGGGAATAGCCTTAAAACTACTATTGTTGAGGGCATCATGGAATGCTAAAGGAAGTGTGTGGGAACCCGAATTTGTCGGAGGAGAATAGCAACATCAAGACAATGGTTGTAATATCTTCTTGATTTAATATAAATGCAACTATCCATTGATTTCCTACATAATGTGTCATCTCACATGTTTATGGCTTAATTTTTCTTGACTTGTTAAGTAGGTTCAATTACAGTTTGTGTATTATCACGGGTGTTGTTTGCTATTGTTGACTTGTTTCGAGTGTTCATAGAAGGAAACAGAAGATAGATGGAGCAAGGAAGCAAGGCCATCACCAAATAGGAGAAGCGTACTAAGAGGTAGGCCCTCTTAATTGGTTCTATCCTAAGGAAATCTTCCATAGAATTTCTTGTTTGTGGCTAGACCCACTTTTGGGATAGAGGAATTGTTTGTGTCCGCACTTGTAATTTTACTTCACCACAAATTGGCAACTCCACTAGGGAATTATTTTGCTTATGAAGAGGGACACAATGGGGGTTTCTTCATGATGGGAAAGCATGTGGGGTTCATTATAGAGTTCCTCCAGGATCATGGAATGGGGAGTATAGGGACAGTGAAAAAATGTTGTGTAACAACTTGGTCACTAGTTCAATATTTGATAGGTTACCTACAAAAACCGAATAGCTCATTAACAACTTCATGTTTTCCCCAGCTGAAACCGCAAGTGAGGAAGGCACTATTTCCTCTTGGGGGGTGCCCCTGAGGTTGTGGCTATGGTGGTGCTCGCAACAGTGCCAAAATTGCCGAGGTCGCCTAGGTCAAAGCTTACACCAGCAAGAGAGGTTCCCAAGAAGAAGAAGGATAAACAAAAGAAGACGTCATTGGTGCGCGAGTCACCAAGGAAACATCAGAGAAAATAAAAGCCAATTGTGCATAAGAAAGGAAAAGTGGTAGATCTAGAGGCTGACGAGGGTGTAGAGGAAATTAATATTGAGGGGGTAGACCCTATTTCGAAGCTTCCAGAATATATCCCTCCACACCAGGGCAAGGTGAAGGTCACAAAGGACCCTTATGAGGGAAAGTTTCTCCTTCACACACCCATGCTGCCATAAAATATCATGTTTTAAGGTCTGCGCTTGGCGCGAATCCACAACTGAAGATTGAAGATTGGGACTTGGGGGACAGTGAGCAGTTCCCCCACCTGGCTACTGGTACCTTCATGAAGCGAGTATTCTACAAGGAGTCTGGTGTCACCACACTAGAGCTAGTGAATTGGATTCGGACTGGAAAAGGCAAGATTGTTGAATCTTCTATGGGTATCACATTACCACCGTGCTCCCATAAATTTGATTGTTATCAAATATTTGATGTGCCTGGTGCATGATGGGTGCCTGTGGTTGGGAGAGTCAATCCCTATAACCGACATGCTGATCCAAAGGTATATCATCACAAGCTTTTGGAGGTATACCTTGATGATTGGATGATGTTTGGACTGGTTAGATGCCATGTAGCTAATTTGCGCTTAATGCTAGATACATGTCGGAGGTATCAGAAGACGCTGAACTTGAAAAAGTGCTTATTTTGGATCCCTTTTGGAATCTTGTTGGGTCATGTAGTGTGTAGATAGGGATTAATGGTGGATCCAGTGAGGATTGTGGTATAATCAATTTGGACGCACCTAGAAGTGTTAAAAAGTTGCATGGAACACTGGGTTATACTAGTTATTATCAAAATTAAGCAAGAGTTATGCTCATATTATTGCGCTGCTAGAAAAAATATTGAAGAAGCATGCTACATTCTATTGGAATGAGGAATGTCAATGGATCCTAGATGTATTAAAAGAAAAGATGGTCACCATGTTGATTCTAGTCTTCCCGGATTGGAAGAAGGAACTTTGTGTCCATGTGGATGCGTCATGTATTACGATGGGAGCAGTTTGACATAGGACAGTGAAGGAGAACTAGATCACCCAATAACATTTGCAAATAGGAAGATGTCGAAATTTGAAAAGAACTATTCAACGATGGAGCCCAAAGGGTTGGCTATGGTGCATGTGCTCCAGAAGTTTAGCCATTACTTGCTAGGTGGACAGTTTAAGATGTACATAGACCATTCTACATTAAAGTACTTGGTCAACAAGCCTGTGCTAGGGGAAAAATATGCAGATGGTTGCTGCTATTTCAAGAGTATGATTTCGAATTCATTATGAAGCCAGGGAGATTAAATGTCGGACCAGAGAATCTGTCGCGCATTGAAATAGGTGAGGAGCCCACAAATTTGGAGGAAGGACCACTTGACACGTAGCACTTTGTGGTGTGCATGGCAAAGAATCATTTTGCAAACATCATCCACTTCCTAACTATGGGAACGGCTCCACAGGGATACACTAGTCAACAGAAGAAGGAATTAGTGGTGCACGCAGTAGTTTTTCTGTTATTGCAGGTTACATGTATAAGATGGGAGCGGATGAGATATTGCGACATTATGTGCCTGAGTTTGAATGAAGCAACATCCTAGTCGAAGCTCATGGAGGGGTTGCAGGAGGCCACTATGTAGGAAAAGCAACAGCGCAGAAGATTTTACGCGCTAGGTTGTGGTGGCCAACATTGCATAAGGATTCGAAAGCCTATTGTAGGGCATACGATGCATGTTAGAGGACGGGTAGGCCATTGTGGAGGCATGAGCTGGCTCTGACTCCGCAAGTGTCATTTTAGCCATTTGAAAAGTGGGAAATCGATTTTGTAGGACCGATTCAGCCTCTAGGAAAGAAGATGAATGCACGGTATATCATCAACACAACTGAGTATTTGACCAGATGGGTGGAGGTGCAGCCTGTAAAGGATTGTACAGGAGAAAAAACCGTGAATTTATTGTTTGAATATGTGCTGACTTAGTTTGGTTGCCCAAATATTTTGGTGAGTGATCGTAGGTGCACACTTCCTTAATGAAACAATTAGCGAGCTAACACAAGAGTTCCAAGTTTATCATCGGAAGAGCATGCCGTATCATCACTAGGCTAATGGGATGGTCAATGCATTTAATAAGATATTGGAGAGTGTGCTAAAAAAGGTTTGCAATGCATAGAGGAATGATTGGGACTTGCGCGTACCAACGGTGCAATGGGCTTATAGAACTACTTGTAAGAAGCTAACTAGACAGACACTATTTAGGTTGGTCTATGTCATACAAGTAGTGATGTTGATGGAATATATTGTTCCTAGTTTACACATAGCGATGTTCACAGGTATGCTGTATCGCAGAGCCTTGGAAGAGAGGCGTGCACACCTGACAGAGTTGGAGGAAGATAGATTCTTGGTTGGATTTTATCAACAAGTTCAGAAGGAGTGTGAAAAGGACTGGCACGATCGGCACATGAAACTATGCACCTTCAAGGTAAATGATTTACTTTTATTATATGACAGAAAGTTTGATAAGCTTCCAAGAAATTTTCAGATGCATTGGCTGGGGCCATATGATATCAAGGAAATTACTGATGGTGGAGCAGTTTAGCTTGAGAAATTGAATGGAGATCCATTTCCGGGAAAGGTCAATGGAAGTTGGTTGAATCCATACACTGGGGATCTAGCTAGATGACTATATGGCAGTACCATTGTTGGTATCCTAAATTTCCCTATTTTTTATGCCATTTCCATCAATATCAACCTCTGTTTTACCTTAATATAAGACCCTTCTTTCCTGCACTAGTACAATATGGTTACCCTTTTCCTGCACATGCTCATAGTTTATATTAATACTTGTTACAACAATTTATTAATATAGTTTTCGCGTTATTTACATATTTCTTGCAACTCATATTGATTTCCTAGAGGTAATCATGGAACGTAGTGTTAATAATGTATGAGTTGACTAGAGTAGGAAGATTCTTGCACCGCCACTGTCCGAGATTTCTAAGAGCTATCTTCCATGAGGATGAATCTCGATCTTCAACTCCAAATCTAACTGCTAATGAATTGAAGTAGGTGGCGTGCATCCAGGGATTTTTCTCCAAAGATATATTACAACCCAGCAAAGCTCATGTGTGTTATAATTGGCCAAGTTTGTAATTCGGTTTTCTAAGTTTGTTCAGCCAACAGGCTTGAACAAGAATTATCTATGATTGGTGTAAACAGCCTAGAGCCGAAGGATATATATGATGCCCATCATAGATAGGAAGCTAGTCAACCATTGGTTATTATTTTGGTTTATGTAATCTGGTTATCGCCTCGCTTTAGGGTTGGACTGCTTCGTAATGTAATTCACCAAATCAAGTAAATACAAGAGAATCGTTATGGTTTGCACACACAGTGTTTAATTTTGTCTTTGATGTATTATTTGAAGTGTTGATCACTTTCATTCCTTAGAATGGGAATGCGATGGTTGGCCAGGGCCTGACCAACCCAGCTCATTGACCCCTCTCACTTTCGTTATTTGGAAAGATAGTGCAGTTATTTCTTTGCACCTGTGTGATGTAATAGTTTAATCACTACTCTCTAAGTTCTTGATTAAATTATATTTTGTAGCCTATGTGTGGAACCATCCATGGTTTGTAAAGTAGTTGTGTTTAATTTTTTTTATAATATATCTTTCATGCATTTACTTTACTCTTGTTTTCTATCTTAATTCATTTTTGAAGAGGATCGTGCAAGGAACTCTTTCCTACACCAATGCATGTTGTTGCTTGCACCTTGGTGTAGTCATTCATTGCGGAAAACAATGAATCACTTACCTACATCTTATTTCCC
Organism: Pinus taeda; assembly: GCA_000404065.3. Classification (NCBI taxonomy): domain Eukaryota; kingdom Viridiplantae; phylum Streptophyta; class Pinopsida; order Pinales; family Pinaceae; genus Pinus; species Pinus taeda. Next base: position 7,815 of record APFE030958266.1, read on the forward strand.
ATTATTTCACAAGTGAATGGATCGATTAATCAAGTAAATTTTTTGGTATTAAAATTTCATCTCTAAAAGATCTGGAAGCAGTTCTATTAAACTACCATATTATACTTGCAAAGAATGTCATTATTGTGGGTGAAGTACCAAAACTAGTTGGAACATGCAAAGTACTTAGGCTATTGATTGATTCTTTTGTAAGTGTTTTTATCTCATGAAGTTTATTTCCATTACAAAGTTTAATGAGTTGAAGCATTTTCTTTTTCGCAGCTAGTTTACTTCAGAATTTCATTTACAGTTGCTATTCCTTTTCAACACGTCTTTCATTTTTCGAAAGTAATTCAGAAACTGAGTAAAGGGGACTCTACTTCGGTGCAAGAGCAAGTCTCTTAACATAGGAACAAAGTGCTCCAAACCCTATGGCTTAGAGCACCTTCACTCAAGCATAAGTCTTGAGTAAGGAAGATTGAATATACTCTTACACAAAAATATTGTACCTGCACTAGTGCAAGTAGATTGCAACTGTGCAAGGATGGGTTGTTTGTTCGAGAGAAAGATCAGAAGGAAGGCAGAATTCTACAAGGGCCCACTTGTCAGAATACTTACCATCCATCTGAAGATGAAAATAACATTTCATTCAAGCATTCAATATTTTTTCTGTTGTGTGGAATTTCTTTACTTGATTTACTTGCAGATTATCTTTTACATTCCAGCACTAGAGTTGCTTTGGTGTTAATTGCCTTCCCAATTGTTTTCTATTTAATTATGCAAAGAATTTACTTTAAGAAGTAGGATTAGAAATAGGAAAAGTTCATACCATTTCTGGCATTTCCTACGCTTCGTCTCTAAGTTTACAAAACCCTCGGGTTGACAAATAAGTGTTGAGGAGTTTACTCAAGCGTAATTCCTGCACCCAACATTTTGGTGTCGTTGTCGGGGAGGCGATTTGAAATGGTAATAATTTCCCATGTTTTTGCAATAGGGGTAAGTCTACCATTATTTTTTTCCTGTGATGTGCTTCCATTGTTTGAAGGAGTTTATAGGTGCCAATTTATTTCTATAACTTATATTTTTTTATTTTGAATTCCGTTTGTCATTTTTTCTTAAATGATGTCTAAAAGAGGTAGAGGTCTAAAGCCCACTAGGGGCCAAAGAAACAGTGACAAATCTAAAAAAAAAACTCATATTGGGCCTTCATTTGCAGGCAGAAATTCCAAACAAACTCAGACTCATTACACAGGAACAGTCCACCTAGGCTCTAGTAGCAGTAGTTTAGGTGTGACACAACCCATAAAGGGGAAGAAAGGGACTGTTGGAATCCATATTCAGCCTTCTTAGCATGTTAAGAGTGATTCGTGTGGAAGAATTACAATGGCAGATATAGAAGACTATGCAGAAGAAAGTTGTGAAAATTAGGAAAATGAGGAACATTCTACTTTTGGATTCCCAATTGTGAATCCTAATATACAAGCACAAATGAAAAATATTTTACCATCAGTTCTTCCTCATTTATATGGTAAGGTACATGAAGATCTAGACTCTTTCTTATTTGAGTTTGATATTTTGTGTAGAAGTTATGATTACCTATCTGATGCCTAGAAGTTAAAGTTGTTTCCTGCAACTCTCAAGGACAGAGCACTCCGCTGGTTCATGGGACTAGGAGGAAACACTATAAATTCTTGGGAGAAAATGAAGAAAGCATTTTTTTCAAAATATCTAGAATATTGCAAAACTAGAGATATCTAAGATGAAATCTTTACTATTGTGAAAAATGATGATGAAATGCTAAAGGACTATTTGGAGAGATTCACGTACATCCTCCAAAGGTTAAAGCACAAATTTGATCTAAGTAATCTTAGAACCTTGTTCTTATGTGGCTTACTGGTGATTCTAGGAATAATCTAAATCTGTTAGGACAAGGGGATATTGCTCAAGAACCTTTTGAGCAGATCTGCGACTTGTGCAGGAAATTCTCGAGGATATAGATCTGGTAAAGGAATTTGGAATAAAAACAGGAAAGCAGAGTCTACTGATGCTATGATTATTGGATTAGAAAAAAAGATGGACAATATGAAAATTGAAATAATGAATATTGTTAGTAAACAAATAGACTCTTTGAAGTTCCAGCAAAAACTTGTAGAAGAGCAAGACACATTGCTTATTTTCTGTTCAAGATGTAGAAGAAAGCATCATCTAAGAGAATGTCCTCTAGATATTAAAGAAACTAATAAATGTGAAATTTGTGCAGATTACCATGCTACAGAAAAATGTCCCTTCCTACCTGGGCTGAAAGTTGTATTTGAAGGGGGACAACCTGAAGCTAAATCATTGCATGCAATGGGAGCACGAAGAAATTGGGCTCAAGTAAGTGAAGGTATGGTTCCTGAACCTCCATTACATTTTTTTGGTTATAATGCACACTCATATTCCTATCCTAACACTCGTCACTCTCAGCATTGGCAACATGAGAATCAATATCAATATGGATAGCCCTCCCAATCTTGGAAACAAGGATGGAGAGGGCCAAACCATTCACATCATTCATATAATTCCTATCATGCATCGATGTAATCATATCCTCCTACATATGCACCTTACCCTATGCCTCAACCATCATTACCTCAGTTGAGTCAACCTATGGCACCATTACCTTTACCTCCACTGTTTTGTCCTTCTCAGCTATCTGCTCAACCTTTACCCAACCCCAATAATAAAGCGGTACAAATGATCCATTCTATGACCCCTCTTTCTTCATCCATATTTTATTCCTTGCCAGTTGGAATCAATGATCTTCAATTGAGATTAGGGAAAGTAGTAACCTCATAAAATCAAAAGCAGTCCATGGTGATTATCGATGAGAAAGGAGAGGAGGAAACTGCTAACCTTTCTAGGAAATATGACAACATTCAGCCTATCCCTGTACATTCTAATCCCTCTTCATCTTCCTCCAACCAACCTCCCTATCCAGATAGGTTAGTTGTGGAGAAGAAAGGCCCCATTCCTGAGTCTAGCCTGGCTTCTGAGCTTAGGAACCTTTTCATAAAGGTACCCTTGCTGCAAACTATCAAAGATATCCCCATCTATACAAAAATAATTATGGAAATCTGCCTCAAGAAGCTAGGAAGGATAAGATTGGAACCCCAACCCATTCAATTTGTTGGTAGAGTAGCAGAGTTGATGACGGGATGTATGAACACGGAAAAATATACCGACCCTGTAAACCCTATTGTCTCTGCTCAAATAGATGATGTCCTTGTCTCCAATGTACTTATAGACCTAGGGGAAGCCATTAATTTTATGACCAAGCAAACCATGGATCAACTTGGATTGGTCCATATTCGTCCTACTCCCACTGTGCTTGAACTGGCAGATAGATATAAATTCAAGCCAGAAGGAGTATTGGATGATGTGGTCATTTCCTTAGATTCTTGGGAATATCCTACATATTTCATTGTGCTTCAACCAAAGAATCATGTGGAAGGGCATCCCTTGATCTTGGGATGACCATGGCCTGCTATGGTTGATGTTTATATTGGATGTTGTTCTGGTGATATGTATATTTCCCATGGAGATTCTAGAAATAAAGTCACCTTATATCCACCTGCTAGATCTATTCAGGAGCTCCGAGACACTTTATGGTTAGACTACAATAGTGATGAGGAGACCCAACCTATTTCCTTGATACATCATAATGTTGAGTCCTCATAGGAGGGTGAGATTCAAGACTTCCTAAACAATCTAGACACCATGCCTAATTTTGAGTCATTGAGTCAAATTTTTAGTCGAGATTTTCAGGAAGGATATGTCTCTCTACCTCCATCATCACCATCTCAAGTGACACCTTTGTGTACTCTTGAGCCTGACACTACTCTTTTTGAGATTAGTCCAGGTAAATCCTTGTATATCAGTTCAGACTTGGACCCTTCTCAATGAGAGCAGCTTGTGAATTTGTTGCAAAACCATCTCAATGCCTTTCCATGGGGTTATGAAGATATGAAAGGCATCCCTCCTAAAAATTATACACACCATATCTATATTTAGGATGGAGCTCAATCTGTCCAAAAACCCCAAAGGCGAATGAATGCAGCTCTAAGAGATGTTGTAAAGGAAGAACTGCAAAACTCTTAGATGTTGATTTTATCTATCCCATTTTTTATGGCTAGTGGGTCTCTCCATTAGTGTTAGTCCAGAAGAAATATGGGAGATGGTGCATTTGCATTTATTACAAAGAATTAAATAAATCCACTCTCAAAGATTACTTCCCCCTTCCTTTTATCAATTAAGTACTCGATACCCTTGCTAGTAAGAAGTAATTTTCTTTTCTAGATGGCTTTAGTGGATATAACCAGATACAAATAGCACCCAAGGATCAAGACAAAACCACTTTTACATGTCAATGGGGTACATTTGCTTACTGAGTGTTTCCCTTTGGGCTATGTAATGCCCCAACTACCTTTCAAAGGGCAGTCTTGGCTATTTTTGTTGACCTTGAATGCGTAGAAATCTATATGGATGATTTCTCTATGTTTGGTTATTCATTTCAAGAAGCCCTCAAGAATCTAGAAAATGTGCTTCTTCACTGCCAAGAAGCTCATCTCACCTTGAGTGACAAGAAATGTATATTAATGTGCAAGGCAAGAGTAGTTCTTGGCCATCTTATTTCTGACAAAGGAATCTAGGTTGACCCTGCAAAGATAGAAGTCATTTCGAGTCTTCCTATACCCAAAACTCAAAGGGAAGTGAGAGGTTTTATAGGACATGCAGGCTACGATAGGACATTCATTGATAATTTCTCAAGGATAGCTACCCCCCTTTTCAGACTTTTGGCTAAATATAGTGAGTTTTCTTGGTCTAAAGTTTGCCAACAATCATTTAAGACATTGAAGGAAAAATTAGTTCAGGCACCAGTTTTGAGAGGAACAAACTGGTCCCTGCCATTCCATATTTCCTCTTATGCCTTAGATACTGTTATTAGTGCAACTTTAAGATAGGAAGAATACAAACAATCTTATGCTATTTATTTCATTAACAAAAACTTGTCACCGACTGAACTCAATTATACTGTTACTGAGAAAGACTTTTTAGTTGTAATTTTTTATATTAATAAATTCAGACATTATATTACGAGATATGAAGTTTTTGTACATATTGATCATTCCTCTATAAGATATTTTATGAATAAACCATTAACTAGTGGCAGGGTAACTAGGTGGTTGCTATTATTATAGGAATTTAATATTACTATTGTTGATAGACCAGGGAAAGTGAATGTAGTAGCAGATTATCTTTCCAGATTAAATAATCTTGGTGAATCAATTCCTGTTAATGATGATTTTCCTAACGAACATCTTTTTGCTGTGTCAACAAAATATACATGTTTGCTGACATAGCTAACTAATTTAGTCACTGGAAAATTACCACCTCACTTATTTGCTCGTGAAAAGCGGAATATCATTCAAAAAATTGTTGCATATTCCTGGATCCAAGGAGACCTCTTTTACACTGGAGCAGATCTCATTATTTGTATATGTGTAAGAGAGGAAGAGGTGTTTGATATCTTAAAATCTGCCCACGATGAACCATGTGGAGGTCACTTCGTTGATACGCAAACTGAATACAAAGTGTTACAAGCTGGCTATTTTTGGCCTTCCTTGTTCAAGGATGCCAAACAATATGTCAAGTGGTGTGATAGCTATCAGCGAATTGGCCATCCTAACCAAACCAATGAGATGCCTTTATGTCCTCAAGTTATGATTAAGCCTTTTGAAAATGGGCTATTGATTTCGTACGACCAATAAATCCCTCATCATGAAATAAAAAGCATATGTTGGTTTGTAGAGATTTTGTTACAAAATGGGTAGAAGCTAAAGCTGTTTCTTTTGCTACTAAAAGAGTTTTTGTTGATTTTCTTTTTACTGAAGTATTTACTAGATTTTGTGTACCAAGAGAAATTGTTTCTGATAATGGATCGCATCTTATTTCTAATCTGGTACAGGGTGTAATGGAGCAGTACAAAATCCGACACAAGAAATCCACACCATATCACCCACAAGCAAATGGGCAGGTAGAATCCACAAATAAGGTGATTGAGTCTATCCTCACAAACACAATAAATATGAACAGAAAGGATTGGGCTGACAAATTACCGGAAGCATTGTGGGCCTATTGGACCACTTGGAGAAACAGCGCGGGACACATACCATATGAGCTGGTGTATGGGAAAAAAGTCCTCTTGCATAGAATTCCAGATCAAGACTTTCACGACTACAGTCCAATTGGGGCTAGATCTCTCTGAGGCATGGCAGTAGTGTCTTCTACAATTAAACAAATTAGATGCAATCCGAAGGGATGTTGTTTAGCAGAACATCTTGGTTCAACAACAAAGCAAGAAGTGGCATGTCAAGTCTATTCAGAAAAAGCAATTCCAACCAGGTGATTGGATGCTCCTTTACGATTCAAGATTCAAACATTTTAAAGGAAAATTCCATACACGCTAGATGGGACCCTATGAGGTGGTCAAAGTGTTCGAAAATGGAGCAGTAGAAATCAAAACTATTGATGGATGGAATTTTGTGTTCCTGGTAAATAGACATAGATTGAAGATATATTTTGAGCCCCTTACTAAAGGAGATTTTATGCAGCAAGCCCAAAAGCCATTTGAAAAGGAGTTAGGCACCGAGTTGTTGAAGAATTGGTTCCTTCTTGTCCTTATTTAAAAAAAATAATAATAACCAAGGAAAAAGAAAAAGAAAAACCATGACAAAAATAAAAAGTATAAAAAGAAATTTTATTTTATTTTTCCTGTAATTTTGAAAATCAGTTGACTGACATAATTGTAGAAGTATCAACCTGAAAACCACCATGCTAGCAGGAAGAGAAAAAATTTCATAAAAAGGGATGATACTTGATTTTTAGATATGCTCGCTGCCACCAAGAAGAAGCAGGTTCATGAAACCGAGCACTTACCCAAGTTTGAGGTAACTAGCATGGATATTTGTATCCAAGTAAATGCTTACTTCCGGCTACAGTTATTTTTCCTACACCAGTGTAGGCAGATTTCAAGGTAAAAATCTTCTTCTATTTCCCATTTCGAAATTTCCCACTAGTTCTTTTCTAAATTCCCCAATGAATTACCTTCCTCTTTATTCCAAGAAACTACCCTTACCCGATTTGTAAAATCCCTCGTTTCCCTTGAATTTTTCCCCACATCCCATTTCATTTATCCCCCTTGGTGACATTGTTCTGAAATACCTACTATAATATTCCTTCCTATTCTAAATTTTTTTTACCCCTTTCCCACTTCTTTATTCCCTCATAAGTTGATTTGCAGAATTTAATGTAATCATTTAGAACGTATTTTGAGAAGCACCAAAGGATGGCGAATAAATTTTTCTTGTATAATGAGGAAAAAATTTTAAAGCCCAGCTACAGAAGTATGTCCTATCAGAATTTCTATTTGGTAAAAATCTTTGGTCCAAGCACAGCGCAATCCAAGCAGGTCTAGTACAAAAATACAATTGACTGTGGAAGCAATTTACACAGTCCTGAAATGGTTTATCAAAGATTTATGGGCCTGTAATTTTTGTACATGTGTTGATATGATAACTCATTCCATGTTTTAGTTGATGCTTTGTTTCATTAATTACTAATCTAGGGACAAATCTTTAAAGTGCAAGATGTGTAAGGCTGAAATTTAATTTTTCTGTATATATGTGTTTTATGTGTTATTCTCTCGCATTGTTTATTTTCTGTGTTTTAGAATTCGTATGCAGGTAATTTCTGTACGAGGTTAAAACATACATTTGGTATCAGATTTATTTTGGCTTCAAGGGGACACCTTTGTTGTTGAGGGGTTTCACTCGGGCCTGTGGTAGACCCTGTTTAGTGGAAGATCTATGAGATCGATTCTAGTGGTGAAAGAAGATGGCGAGCAGTGGAAAGATAGAGATCGAGAAATTTAATGGTCAGAGTTTTGAGTTGTGGAAACTCAAGATGGAGGGTCTGTTGGTGGATAAATATTAGTGGATTGTGGTAGATCCGGGTACTAAACCAACGAGAGCGTTTGATGAAGAATGGAAGAAGTTGGATCGGAAGGCAAAGAGCACAATATGATTGTGTGTCTCAGATTCAGTATTGGTGAATGTATCAAGAGAAGCTATGGCGAAGTCTTTGTGGGACAAGTTAGGGACTTTGTACCAATATAAGTCTTTGGTGAACAAATTGTTCCTGCGGAAAAAGTTGTATAACCTAAGGATGAAAGATGAAGACTCGGTGACAGAGCATCTAAACGCATTTAATATTGTGGTAAGTTAGTTAGCATCTGTTGATATTAAAATTTGAAATGAAGATAAGTGCATCAGTTTGTTGTGTTCTCTACCAGATTCGTGGGTTAGTTTGGTTATTGCAATAGGTAGCAATGCAACTACCTTGCAGTTTGATGAAATAGTCTGAGCCTTGCTGACGGAGGAGATGAGACAGAAAAATATGGAGAGCCAGAATGGTGATGCCTTGTTTCTATGAGGATGGTCCCAGAACAGAAACAAAAATAAGTCATCAAGTGGGAGATCTAAATCACCAGGAAAACCTATAAAGGTGGTGTGCTGGAAATGCGGAAAGGAAGGGAACTACAAAAGGGACTGTAAACTCTCTGTTTGGTGATTCATTTCAGGAAGCCCTCAATAATCTATAAAAAGTGCTTCTTCACTGCCAAGAAGCTCATCTCACCTTGAGTGAAAGGAAATGAATATTAATGTGCAAGGTGGGAGTAGTTATTGGCCATGTTATTTCCGACAAAGGTATCCAAGTTGACCCTACAAAGATAGAAGTCATTTTGAGTCTTCCTATACCCAAAACTCAAAGGAAGTGAGAGGCTTTCTAGGACATGTAGGCTACTATAGGAGATTCATTGAGAATTTATCAAGGATAGCTACCCCCCCTTTTCCAACTTTTGGCTAAAGATAGTGAGTTTTCTTGGTCTACAGCTTGTCAACAGTCCTTTGAGACATTGAAGGAAAACTTAGTTCAGGCACCAGTTTTGAGAGGACCAAACTGGTCCCTCCCATTCCATATTTCCTCTTATGCCTCAAATACTGCTATTGGCGCAACTTTAGGATAGGAAGAAGACAAACAATCTTAATAATGATATTTATTTCATTAGTAAAAATTTGTCACCCACGGAACTCAATTATATTGTTACTAAGAAAGAGTTTCTAGCTGTAATTTTTTATATTAATAAATTCAAACATTATATTATAGGATATGAAGTTTTTGTACATAATGATCATTCCATTATAATATATTTGATGAATAAACCATTAACTAGCAGTAGGGTAACTAGGTGGTTGCTATTATTATTGGAATTTAATATTACTATTGTTGATAGACCAGGGAAATCGAATGTAGTAGCAGATTATCTTTCAAGATTAATAACCTTGGTGAAGCAATTCCTGTTAATGATGATTTTCCTGATGAACATATTTTTGCAGTGTCAACAAAATCTCCATGGTTTGCTAACATAGATAACTATTTAGTCACTGGAAAATTACCACCTCACTTATCTACTGGATATTCTTGGATCCAAGGAGACCTCTTTTACTCTGAACGAGATCTCATTATCTGTATATGTTTAAGAGAGAAAGTGGTGTTTGATATCTTAAAATTTTCCCACGATGAACCGTGTGGAGGTCACTTTGCCGATATGTGAACTGCATACAAAGTGTTACAAGCTGGCTATTTTTGGCCTTCCTTGTTCAAGGATGCCAAACAATATGTCAAGTGGCCTGATGCTATCAGAAAATTGGCCAGACTAACCAAACCAATGAGATGCCTTTATGTCCTCAAGTTATGGTTGATTCTTTTGAAAATGGGCTATTGATTTCGTAGGACCAATAAATCCCTCATCATCAAATAAAAAGCATATCTTGGTTTGTACAGGTTTTGTTACAAAATGGGTAGAAGCTAAAGCTATTTCTTTTGCTACTAAAAGAGTTGTTGTTGATTTTATTTTTACTGAAATCTTTACTAGATTTTGTGTACCTAGAGAAATTTTTTCTGATAATGGATTGCAATTTATTTCTAATCTCGTATAGGGTGTAATGGAGTAGTACAAAATCCGGCACAGGAAATCCACACCATATCACCCACAAGCAAATGGCCAGGTAGAATCCACAAATAAGGTGATTGAGTCTATCCTCACAAAGATGGTAAATATGAACAGAAAGAATTGGGCTAACAAATTACCGGAAGCATTGTGGTCATATCGGACCAATTGGAGAAACAACACGAGGCACACACCATATGAGCTGGTGTATGGGAAACAAGCCCTCTTGCCAATAGAATTCCATATCAAGACTTTCAAGACTATGTTCAATTGGGGCTAGATCTCTCTGAGGCACAACAGTAGCGCCTTCTACAATTGAATGAGTTAGATGAAATCCAAAGGGATGTTGTTCAGCAGAACATCTTGGTTCAAGAATAGTGCAAGAAGTGGCATGACAAGTCTATTCAGAAAAAGAAATTCCAACCAAGTGATTGGATGCTCCTTTACGACTCAAGATTCAAACATTTTAAAGGAAAATTCCATACACGCTAGATGGGACCCTATGAGGTGGTCAAATTATATTTCCTGATAAATGGGCATAGATTGAAGGTATATTTTCAGCCCCTTACTAAACGAGATTTTATAAAACAAGTCCAATAGCCATTTGAAAAGGAGTTGGTAGGTGATAGTGTCGACCTATTGAAGAATTGATTCCTTCTTGTCCTTATTTAAAAAATAATAATAATAATCAAAGAAAAATAAAAAGAAAGAAGATGACAAAAAATAAAAAGTATAAAAGGAAATTTTATTTTTTTATTCCTGTAATTTTGAAAATTAGTTGACTGACATAATTGCAAAAGGATCAACCTGAAAACCAACATGCTGATAGGAAGATGAAAATTTTCATAAAAAGGGAATGATACTTGATTTTTAGATATGCTGGTTGCCACCAAGAAGAAGCAGGTTCACAAAATCGATTACTTACCCAAGTTTGGGGTAACTAGCATGGACATTTTTATCCAAGTAAATGCTTACTTCCCACTATAATTATTTTTCTGGCACTAGTGCAGGCAGATTTCAAGGTAAAAAACTTCTTCTATTTACCATTTCGAAATTTCCCACTAGTTCTTTTCTAAATTCCCCAATGAATTACCTTCCTCTTTCTTCCAAGAAACTACCCTTACCCGATTCATAAAATCCCTCTTTTCCCTTGTATTTTTTCCCACATCTCGTTTCATTTATCCCCCTTGGTGATATTGTTCTAAAATCCCTGCCGTAATATTCCTTCCCATTCTAATTTTTTTTTTACCCTTTTCCCACTTCTTTATTCCCCCATAAGTTGATTGCAGAATTTGATGCAATCATTCAAAATGCATGTCGAGAAGCACCAAAGGATGGAGAATAAATTTTTCTTGTATAATGAGGCAAATTTTTTAAAGTCCAGCTACATAAGTATGTCCTATCCGAATTTCTATTTGGTAAAAATCTCTGGTGCAAGCATAGTTGTGCAAGAAGGTCTAGTATAGAAATACAATTGATTGTGGAAGCAATTTACATAGTCCTGAAATGGTTTATCAAAGATTTATGGGCCTATATTTTTTGTACATGTGTTGATATGATAACACATTCCAAGTTTTAATTGATGCTTTGTTTCATTAATTACTAATATAGGGACAAATCTTTAAAGTGCAAGATGTGCAAGGCTGAAATCTAATTTTTCTTAATAAATGTTGAAAATAAGTCTAGCTGAATTATGATGCTGACTATGGAAGGGTACTCCATCCAATAACCTGCACTCACCCTATTTGCAATCATTCCACACTACCCGACCATCATTAACATACCTGTGATCTGATCATTCTAGCCGATGCATCACCACTGCCTACATCGCCATTGCATCCAATCATCACGATTCACCTATAATGAACTAACAGGAATCTACACCTGAAGTGGAAGGGACTGTTCCATCATAGCCGGGTAAGCAGGTTTACAAAGACAGAAGGCGACGAACCTCAGGCATAGAATTCTTGGTTATTGTTGGAGTTACCCTACAATTATTTCGAGGGTGTGATAAGTGAAGTGGAAGAGGTTCGAAATGGAACCTGTGAGGAGTGAACCATTGTCACCACAGGAGATTAAACAAACCGCTGAATACAGGAACAGTGTTTCACTTTTGCAAGAATCTGGGTTCCTGTCATTTCTCCAAAAATTTACGGATTTGACATGGGCGTAGTGCTAGAGTTTGCAAGAACGTTCAAGGAAGGCCGAGCTAGGGTCGGGTCCTTAAAATCTAAAATCACTAAAGAGTTCATTTCGCAAGCCATAAGCCTGCCACTTACAAGTGAGCTTTGGCTTAAGAAAGAGCAGAATTGGTAGAAACAGAGTGAGGTGGAATTACTGGCAGAAGTAAAAAAGAAAGAGAAGCAAGTAAAGGTGTGGAAATATAGGGCTTCCAGATGTTATAGACACCCGAAGAAGGTAACTTAGAAGCTACGAAAATCCCGAGACAAGAAGCCAAAGATACTAAAGACATGAATAAACAATGAAGTGTAGAACTGAGGAGTGGCCACTCATTCTTTTGAAGGTTTTTTGCAGAGGTAAAATGTTGTGTGAGGACACACAACAACTTAGGATGGGAGGATGTTGGTATCCTAAATTGCCTTATTTTTTACCCCATTTCCATCAATATCAACCTCTATTTTACCTTAATATAAGACCCTTCTTTCCTACACTAGTACAAGATGGTTACCCTTTTCCTGCACATTCTCATCGTTTATATTAAGATTTGTTACAACACTTTATTAATCTTTTTATATATATTTCGTATTATTTACATATTTCTTGCAACTCATATTGATTTCCTAGAAGTAATCATGGAATGTAGTGTTAATAATGTATGAGTTGACTAGTGCATGAAGATTCCTATACCGCCACTGTCTGAGATTTCCAAGAGTTATCTTCCACGAGGACAGATCTCGATCTTCAACTCCAAGTCTAACTACTGATGAACTGAAGCAGGTGGCATGCATCTAGGGTTTTTTCTCTAAAGATAGATTATGGCCCAATGAAGATCGTGTGTGTTATAACCATTGGCCAAGTTTGTAATTCAGTTTTCTAAGTCTGTTTGGCTGAGAGGCCTAAACAAGAATTATTTGTAATTAGTGTAAACAGCCGAGAGCCAAAGGATATATATGATGTAGATCGTAGATAGGAAGCTAGAAAACCGTTGATTGTTATTTTGGCTTATGTAATCTGGTTATCGCCTCGCTTTGGGCTTGGACTACTCTGTAATGTAATTTGTTGAAGCAAGTAAATACAAGAGAATCGCTATGGTTTGCACACGTAGTGTTTAATTTTACCTTTGATATATTATTTGAAGTGTTGATTGCTTTTGTTCCTTAGAAGAGGAACGAGATAGTTGGCTAGGGCCCGAAAAACCAAGCTCGTTGACCCCTCTCACTTTCATTATTTGGAAGATGGTGTGGTTATTTCTTTGCAGATGTGTGATGTAATAGTTTAATCGCTAATATTTAAGTTTCAGATTAAATTATCTTCTGTAGCCTATGTTTGCAACGGATCCATGGTTTGAAGAGTAGTTGTGTTTACTTTGTTTATAAGATATCTTTCATGCATTTACTTTACTCTTGTTTTCTATCTTAATTCATTTTCGAACCGGATCATGCAAGGAACTCTTCTTGCACCAATTCATGATGTTGCTTGCACCTTCACGTAGTCATTCGTTGCAGCAAATAGTGAATCATTTACCTGCATCTTATTTCCCATTATTTCGCAAGTGAATGGATTGATTAATCAAGTAACTATTTTTGGTATTAAAATTTCATCTCTAAAAGATCAGGAAGTAGTTATATTAAACTATCATATTATACTTGCAAAGAATGTCATTATTATGGGTGAAGTACCAAAACTGGTTGGCACATGCAAAGTACTTAGGCTATTGATTGATTCTTTTGTAAGTGTTTTTATCTCATGAAGTTTATTTCCCTTACAAAGTTTAATGAGTTGAAGCATTTTCTTTTTCGCAGCTAGTTTACTTCAGAATTCCATTTACAGTTGCAATTCCTTTTCAGCACATCTTTCTATTTTTGTAAGTAATTCGGAAACTGAGTAAAGGGGACTCTTCTTCAGTGCAAGAGCAAGTCTCTTAACACAGGAACATAGTGATCCAAGCCTTGAGGCTTAAAGCACCTTCACTCAAGCATAAGTCTTCAGTAAGGACGATTGAATATACTCTTACACAGAAATACTATGCTTATGCTAGTGCAAGCAGATTGCAACCGTGCAAGGATAGGTTGTTTGTGTGGGAGAAAGATTAGAAGGAAGGCAGAATTCTGCAAGGGCCCACTTGTCAAACTACTTACCATCCATATGAAGATGAACATAGCATTTCATTCTAGCATTTAATATTGTTTATGTTGTGTGGAATTTCTTTACTTAATTTACTTGCAAATTGTCTTTTACATTCCAGCACTAGAGTTGCCTTGGTGTTAATTGCATTTCCAATTGTTTTCTATCTGATTTTGCAAAGAATTTCCTTTAACAAGTAGGGCTAGAAATAGGAAAAATTCATACCGTTTCAACCATTTCCTGTGCTTCATCTCTAAGTTTACGAAACCCTCGGGTTGACAATTAAGTGTTGAGGAGTTTTCTCAAGTGCAATTCCTACACCCAACAAGCATAGTCTTAGCACTCTAGGCAGCTGCAAGAAGGCGTGAAACTCTAAACTACAATGCCCAAGTTGTAGAGCTGCGCGATGAGGGGCTTGTAGGGAATAGAAGGGTGTCACAGTGTCAGAATATGTGCAAAGGGAGATACACTACAGGATGAGAGACCGCACAACGTAGCCAAAACGTGCCCGTTACCATCACTATTCATGATTTGACTTCCAGAAGACAGTTAATAGGAGTGGGCGGCCGACATTTAAGGAATTTAGGGCTAAATTTAAGAACGATATCTTTGAAAATCTACCCCAATCTAGAATTTATGCATGGATTTTGGGGGAACGGTCGAATTTGAATTTGAATTTTCTTATAAATTATAGATGGCCATCCAACAAGAGACACTTTTCATTCTGAGAGTTTATTTTTCGTGCTTTCTGGTGCGCATGAACCATGTGTTCTTTGAGGACTTGGTTGTTAGTTCTGTATTTGATAGGTTACCTGAGGAAACCCAGCAACTCATTAACAACTTCATATTTGCACCAGCTAAGACTATTATTGCTAGAGGGTCTATTTCCTTTGAGGGAGCTAACCCTGAGGTTGTGAGTATGGAGGTTCCTGCAGCAGTGCCTAAGTCTTCGAGGTTGCCTAGGCCGAAGCCTACGCTGACAAGGGAGGTCCCCAAGCCAAAGAAAGATAAACAAAAAAAGACATTATCGGTGCTCGAGTCACTAAGGAAACATGCAGCTACACAGGCCCAGAGAAAATAAAATCCAACCACGCAGGATAAAGGAAAAGTGGTAGACCTAGAGGCCGATGAGGGCGCAAAAGACATTGATGGTGAGGGGTAGACCCTATTTCGAAGCTTTCGGTGTACATCCCTTCATGCCAGGTCAAGGTGAAGATCCTGAAGGACCCAAATGAAGGAGATTTCCTCTTGAACACTCCTCTGCTACCAGAAAACATAATGTTTGAAGGACCATGCTTGGCGTGTGTCCCACATCTCAAGTTTGAGGATTGGGACTTGGGGGATATTGAGAGGTTTCCCCACCTAGCTACCGATACTTTTATGGAAAGGGTGTTCTACAAGGAATCCAGTTTCACCGCGTTGGAGCCATTGGAATGGATTCAGGAGGTCAACAAGCCATGATTATTAAACCTCCTATCAATGTCACACTACCACCGCGCACCCATAAACTTGACAGTCATCAAGCAGTTGTTGTGCCTTGTGCATGGTGGGCGCTTATGGTTGGGTTAGCTGATCCTAATCACTGAAATGATGATCCATGTGATCACATTACTCCCTCACTCTGGACTGAATCTTGCAAAGGCATTTGGTAGCAGGAAGGGCGAGCACAACCTTGCCGAGAAGATGAAGGACAAGTTCAAACTTGTTAAGAAAGTGTGTGGGTATTCCGTCTCTAGTATTAATAACCCTGCAGCGAAGGTGGCCACCCAAATTTTGGCTAGAAAAATAATGAGAAAGTGACACGCAGATGAGGTGCCAACACCAGTGGTTTCGTTAGCGACTCAGTGCACGGAGGGCGTATAGTTCAATTGGGTGTGCTACCTGTGCAACGATTTCCACGTGAACTGTAGGAAGGCACAGGATCAAAGCAATACATTTCATTACTCCTTGCTACTCTTATCAATTGTGCTAGTCACATGGGAGTTGGTGGAGGACATCCAGTTTCCTCTGATTCAGAAAGATTTACCAGAAGTAGTGAAGTTTTCTTCACTGTGGGCCACAAAGGATGCTGCGCGGGTTCGTGAAAACAAATTTTTTTGGGTGATGATAGAGGCAAGCATCCACACAACCATCAACCACAAGCCACGACTGTCACCAACCATTTTTGAGAAATTATCTAGGTATGTAGAGTTCAAAGCGGAATTCCACCAAGTGTACATCTGGGAGCCAAAGAATCTGATTAGAATTGGTATGATCTTCCTTACTTGGCTACTAATGATTCCATCACCGAAGTCCTCAAGCAATGGCTAGCAGATTGGAGCACACCATTAGATTTGGCCATCAATATTAGCAATTCCATGGAGAAGCAGAAGAAGGAAGTGGCCAGATTGAAGGTGCAACAGTTGGCAGATAAGAGCAAGAAGGAGACCAAGGAGAAGGCCCACATAGAATTAGAGCGCGTCGCAAAGGAGAAAGCAGAGTAGGAAGAGCATAGCTCTGACAAGAGTTAGAAATCTCCTTCGCCCCAAACATATGATGATGAATAGTTGGAACAAGGAGGCAGAGATCTGGAGAGCAGTCCTTTTCGCGTAAAGCGACATCGGGAACAAGAAAAGGAGGGGTAGTGAAGGAATACCAAGGCCTCCACGTCGCTTGATCCAACACCTTGACCAAGGGTGAGTTGGATGACATTGGTGACAAGGTAAAAGATACGATAGTGGAACTTTTGTTGTAGTTTGAGTAGCAATAGAAGCAAGGACTAAGTGATATATAGATGGGTCTGCAAGAGCTACGAATCCAAACAAATATACTACAAGAAGGTGTAGGGTAGAGTAGCACGGCATCAACTAGTTTGGCGTCAGGGACCACTCAAGTCGTAGAGTTGGTTCAATCCTTGGATCTCCAGGCAGTCGCACTGCCAGATGGAGCTCTAAGCATAGAGGCGAAAGCTAACAAGGCTATTGTTATCATGTTGAGGAATGTTGGCCTCAACTTGTCCGTGCTCCCTAGTGAATTCCTTAACACACTACAAGCAAGTGTGATTGAAGAGCTTAAGGCACAAGAGCAACGTTCAGAGAATGATTAGCGAGAAAAAAGTCAACAACAAACAAATATTCATTGAAAATCAGCCACATTAGAAGCCTAGAAGAAGGTTCAGGAGAAGAATGAGCACACCGTAGCAGTGGTAGCCAAAGCATGCAGAACTGTTCTGGAGTTGCATATCCCAGAAGAAGCGCTGGTGGAGGCCAAGATTAGGAAGTTGGTTGCAAGAGTGCATGATGCAAGGAAAAATGTGGACAAGGTTTAGTTTGAACTGAACCTTTGAGTCACAGAGCTCAAGTTGAAGTCACAACCTTCAACTCCACCTGAGGTCAGAGAACAACGCAAGGCAGTTGTAAAGGATGCAGTAATGATAATTGATTGCCACGGTGGCAGATTGTACCGCGCTCTTTGAAGAGTCGATGGAAGTTGTTACGACTCTGAAGGAGGATCCTAACCTATAGGGGTTGAACATAGAGGCTCAGGAATTGCAGCAGTAACATGATGAAGCAATAGCGATGACACGCACCATCGCTATATCATAGCGACTAGCTAAGATGCATGAGGAAAAGTAGTTGCTCGAACAAGTGGAAGCAGCGTAAAGAAAAGAGGTGGTCCTCAAGGCAAGATTAGGGCCTTGGTTGGACAAGGCATATGTTATCTCTATTACCATTGAAGAGAAGTTGGCAGACCTACAGAGGACACAACAGAAGGTCAAAGACAACAGTGAAGGACCAACAACTGAGCAGTTGGTTGAGCAGCATAAGCAGGCAACCACGCAAAGTGTGGCCGAGGTAGCAGTGGCACAAGTCAACCTGGGATGTCTCCACACTAATATCTCCATGCCAACAGAGTGACTCAGGGGTGAGTCACGATATTTGTGTTGGGGGCCTATTGGGACATGGTCCCCTGTGGTAAATTTTGGGGAAAAAGCCCAAGCTTTGGGGCAGAAAGCCCAAGTTTTTGTGATGTAAAGTGTAAATTCTCTGCAAGTTATGGTCATAGAGAGCGTAGATAGTAAGTTTCAAAAAGGGATTTTCCCTTATTTTATGTAAGTTGTGTGGGCCTGTATAGACCTACCCATGGTCCATGGACCATGGGATTATATAAAAGGAGAGTCTTAGAGAGTCTATGTTAATTCATGAGTGAATAATGAATGTAATGGGTCAGTAGAAGTAAAGAGCAAAGAGTCTTAGAGTAGAAGAGAGGCTCTCCAGCTATGTACACATAGGCCTAGAGTAGAGTCTGCAACTAAGTGCGTAGGGTAGTCATGAGTCTGTAAGAAAATATGAAGCTTCATTAAAGAGATTATTCTGAAAATATATGTGTTTTTCCCATTTACTTCTATTATGAATGAATGCGTTTATGTTATGATGAGTATTGGGTTTATGATTTAATACTATATTGATGCGCAATTTTGCATGGTTCACATTCTTATATGAACGCAAGTAATATTATCTGTTTACATGAAGAATATCTTAATGCATGCTAAAGATATCAGACAATTAAAATGATTTGGGTAATAACGGACGTAGGAGTGATTACAGAGGCATGTAAGTAGTTGATTCATCTATTAACCCCTAAGTCCTTAACCCATAACACCTAAATCATTCAACACTAAACCCTTAACAAACAACCCCTTACCCCCTCAGCCCCATTAACCTCTAAATATCCTAAGCCCTAAACCACATAAACCTAACTTAAACCCTAACCTATTAACCCCTAAACCTTTAACCTATTAATCACTAACCCTAACTTATAATTTGAAGTTGATTTTTCTATAATTTGAATATTTTAAGATTTTTAAAAACGTAATTTTATGATGCATTTTAGGTAATGTGTTTTATTGATATTGTCTATGAAAGACAGTCGTAGACCTTTGCGAAGGCCTAGAGACTGGTAGGAGGAAGTTATATCAATAAGCCTCAAGGGCTTATCGATCTGCACAAATACAGGTTTAGGGCATAAAATGACATCATAATCATCTCTGAGTGTGGAAACTTGGTTCCAACAACCCCCCATACTACTTCGAGTGAGACTTCAGTCTATGCTCCACGGATTGATGCCAAAAGGGCCAGTAGTGTAGGGATTTGTTTGGAAAACTTAACTCTGAACCTAGGTCAAGACCCACTAAGCCAAAAATTAGCCCTTGTTTTGTCAGCCATTTCCTTTGCATTTTGTTTTCTCGGCCCCCTCATGACACGCCACTTTATCACATGATGAACGATTTGCAAGTCTTTTGAATTGTGAATCATTTCGATCCGCCAATAGTCGATATCGCGGGATTGCAATATCAGCCTTTGGTGCTGGGAACCATCGATAATCCTTATGTGTGAGCCCTGAGACTTTGCGATAGCCGATTTGCAATATATGTTTTGCCCAGACCCGCCGACTACCGATATGTGATATCAATGATCGTTGGATTGTTGTTCATTTTGCCCATGTTCCTTTGCCTGCCAGAAAGCCTAATTTGCGATTGTGATAAGCCTCCCAAGTCTCAATTGTGATTTACCTCAACACTTAGACATTTTATTGGTTTGCTGGGATTTTCCAGGGTAGACTTCAAAATGCCTTAACTTTTGCTCCAGGAGTCCAGTTTTGGACTTCCATATACAACCGGAAATATTTTTCTGAGCACTATGAAATGGAGTGTGTAGTATCAAGCTCAAATAGCTTTTATGTCTCAAAATTTGGCATCAAACCTCACTGCTCATTGGCTTTGGAAGCAACTAGTGACTGATGAAGCAATGACTGACAGCATAGCCACCACATCTCTTCTCAGATATAAGCTACCATCGCTCGAGCTAGTTTATTTCCATTTTGTATGTAAGCATATTTCAGTTCTTTTATATTAATGAAATGAAATTTTATTTCTGCTGCATCTCTATTTTTATGGTTATATCTATACTTTTTTGCGTTCCTGTTTAAATTCAAATCAGTTTTGACACTCATTCATGTTGAGTCCAAGAAACCAAGGGTGGATATGACTTAAAAAAGGAAGATAGGCCCCCGGAAGGAATAAAAGGCCTTAGAATCTAAGGCTAAGCCCTTGGTCACAACACTCGGTCCTATGAGAAGGAAAACACTCAAGGATTTAAGCATTTAGGAAGCTGAGGAAATTAGAACAATGAAATATCTTAACATTTAAATTGTGTGAGTTATGATACAGAGGGGATCTGATATAAGGGTTAAGCCATTGGTCACATATACAGACCTATGAGAAAACAATTTCTTAAGGATCTAAAGGCAAAGGGGTTCAAGGATATCAGAGTAGTGTAATATCATAACATTACACCTATTTAAGTTATGATATGTTGGGTTCTGATGAAACAATACAACAAGTTTAATGGGTGTATGAGTCAAAAACTAAAGAATTGAATGCAGGAATGGTGGAGTTCATTGTTGAAGTTGGCTAGACTTGCAAAAGACTCTGAACAAGGAAAAGACGACAACATTTAACAGAGACAAAATAAGGAAGCAATTAGTTACTTCGCGTGCACGTCTGGGAGAGTTAAATGAGGATCAAAATAGCCATCCCTGAGGACTGTCAAGCTCTATGGAGAAATAAATAAGAACGGGACTCTCAGAGGAGTGTGTAGGCTGCTTGAGAATTAAATTCTCCGCATGGAGATCTATGTAGCCAGCCAGTGAAGAACTTGAAAGTCCATCTTTGTGTTTAATGCTATGATAGGGTTCAACTAGTAGACACAACAACAACAGGGGGAGACATATCGAAGTACACTTGGGAAGTAAAGGTACATGAAGAAAAGGCATCTTTGTGTAGTGTGCATCCTTGGATCAAAATCATTGATTGCAATGGAGCAATTGGCGAAGTTATGAATATCATGGAAGTGTTGAACAATGATAGTTGTGTGTGTAGATAGAAAGGTCTAAGCACCAATAGAAAACAAACTGCTTGTGCAGTAAGAATAGTGGGATTGTTGTGAGAGAAATGGCAAGGGCAGAGCTAAAGAGAAGGTAGTAGAGTGATTGTTGTGAAAAGAACAATGTGAGCAAAGATGAAGTGTGTGCAACAGAGAGCTTGTGAGAGATAAGGCAGAGTGTTCAGGATACGTTGATGTGAACAATGAGTAAATAATAACTACATGAGACCAAAGGGAGTCAGTGGAACAGTAGAGGAAAAAGAGCAGAAGTTGATTCTTTAGCCAACCATTTTGGTATTTTACTTGTAATGTATATCCCTCTTTTTTCGGTTTGAAATTTGTATGAAATAGTAGAACATTGGAAAAAGAAGGTTGGTGCCTGCATTCAAAATAGGTTGGTGCCTCTTGGCAAGTTAGTGTTTGCTAACCAAAGGGGGTTAGCCTCCTATGAGTGGGTGCTCACAAACAAAAAATTGAAATTAAGTAGGTACTTATTTTACATCATAAACAAACAACAATTTGGTGGTTTTTTCCCTTTGGGTTTTCACATGAAAAAACACTGTGTCAAATGTGTGTATGTTGCTCATGTGATTGGTTATATGAACATGAAAAATTAAACTTGTTGTTCACTTTCTTTATAAATGAATGATGTCACAAGTAATAGAATATAAAAAGTAATTGTGAGAATACTAGAAAATAAAAGAAACTCACTCTTACAGATTCATCCCCCCTTCTTAGTAATTCCTTATCTCAATACTATCCTCTATGCAAACAGGACAAAAACAAGATTTTTTTCTTCTATCAAATGCAAACATATTTCGATACACTTTTCTTTTAATTGAATGCAATTTCCGAGTCTCTTTTACTATTTCAGCTTCATTTGTAAATCAATCTATCTACATCTTGGATTCTAATATGCCAAAAACAATTGTAGTAAATTCAAACAAGAATTTAAATATGTTATTTAAAATACAATTTATATGTGAAAGATAATAACTGATAAGTTATTTAAACTATATAATTAAAAAAAAAAAAAAATTGAATAAAAATTATCATGTATATTAAAAATATATACAAGTTAATATATATGTACATACTTGCGTACCTCCCTTGATGGGTTAGTCTCATGGCTTAGTGCAATAATGCACCATTGAACAACTTTTTCAGCTGAAATAAGTTGGTTTGCAAAGTGGTCCATCTGATATCTTCAAATTTATCGCTTTATACATGCCCTTGCACCATCATGTTCTCCTTTTCCATGTCCAATCTCAAAGAAATTTCAACAATGTTTAATGTTGTTTTTCATATGAAGATGACACAACCAAAAGAATGATCGTGAATATTTGAATTGACCTGTGCATCTATCTAACCATATCCAATGTTCATTGAAATTTATTTACATGACTTTTCAATGAGTGATAAATATTATCAAAGCAATGTTGTACAAAATGTGTATCATGTGTACAATCATCGCTAATATAAAAATGATATTATTTAATAACATGTCAATTTTCACTGGTGCTTTCAATAAGATCAAAATTTTGTTCAACATGTCTATAGAACATGGACAAGCATAGAGACTTGGTCAGAATGATAATATTCACTATGTATTTCATTTTATAACAAATGTGTAATTTTCTTCAAAATCAACTACAAAATGGTCCCTAGTGGAAAAATTGCATTAGATTTTTTGAATTGCAGGTCCTGCCATCAAGCTCTATAAGAATACTTGGTGTATTTATAAATTTGTGTCTTAAGCTTCTTCAAAAACTCTATCATAAACATTTATTCTTCTTGTAAATCAATCCTTCTAACACTTGTACTACTACTTGAACCAATCGATGTATGGATATATTCATATCTCTTCCATTCCACTTTTATGTTGGAAAATGTTCGATCATTCACATCAATGGGATATTTATCACAAAAAAGTCAAATTTCCACAATGATCACATTTTTTACCACCAACACATTTATTTTGGTAAAATGAATGATGATTTTCCTTCCACATAGAATTTGGATATGAAATCATGGATAGTCGAAGGAGGAGGTGAATTTTTCCAAAAACATTTACCAAAATTAAGGAAGTTTTCATAATATAATTGAAATT
>APFE030958266.1:53063-66309 GCA_000404065.3 Pinus taeda
TTTTTTTTTTTTTCCAACAGAGTTGGAGTATATCCTAAAATGTTATTTATAACAATGTTATTTTTAGCATTTCATGTTGCCATTTTCAACATAAAATTGTCACTATCTTATGTAATTTTAAGAATATTTTGTTTAGCTTTTGAACATTGGTCAAAGGTTTTCCCACTTATGATGATTTATATTTCTATCTAAAGTTTAAAGTAATCATATGTTCTTACTATTCTTTTGCACATTTTATCAAAATAAATCACTGTGTGAAGTTAAATAACAACCCTTTGGTTATTTATTAGTAATATCTAAAAACATCAAATACATCATTCTTATAATTTGTTTTATGTATTGGTCCTCCATAAAAACCAAAACCAAAACCCCAAAACAAATATCTTAGATGCTCTAGCATGATCAATTGACAATTATCATCTGAGAGGTACAACATCAATCTTGCATTGTTGCTGGGGAATCGAATTTGATTAGTTTTCCTGGGATAGCAATATAAATCATATTCCTTTAAAGGTGACTAAAGGTCTAGATAGGTCAAAATTCTTCACCTGGCAACTCCGTTGTGGCAAACTGTCACCTTTTAAGCACACTAGAAGCCATTCTGAATTTGACACAGTTAATCCTCTGTCAAATCCAGAAAAACTTGTGAGAAGGGCCAATTCCAAAAGAAGACTTCAACTATCTTCTTCTTCTTCAACCTTGCAGTCTTAAGATATATAATCATCAGATCCCTTTAATAACATTCCATCCAATCCAAATTGGAGACAATTATCACCTAGGGTTTCTGAACTTTTAGATAGGGGAGTTGATTTTGAATCAGATTTCCTTATTCACTCACTTGAAACATGTCAACAACCCCCACTACCATTAGGATCACCTAAATCTGAGTCTAAATTTGGTGTTCATTTACCTGAATACAAACCTACAGACTTCATATCCCCACTACTTATTCATTCCTTTCTACTTCTAAACAACCTGAAGAAACCTTCTCTGTATACTCAAACCCACTCTTTGAAACAAAAGAGGACATTCACTCATAGGTTTAGAAGCTAGCTATTAGAACTCCCTTAAAATCCTTTAGGAGATCTCCTCCTTCATCTCCTCCTCCTTCACCTCCACACAAATATACAACTTCTTTATCACCATCTTCCTCCTTTTCTTCTTCATCACCTACACAAACACCTCATACACCATCTTCTACTATGGCATTCCAACCCATTATACAAGCTAGATATGCAGCTTTAGTTTTGCATAAAAACCTCGATGCATTCCTTCCTAGATATTTAAAACACCTTCCTAGGTATAATGAAGAAACTAGTTCCCCAGCTAAATATCATCTTCAAGCATTTCTAGATTTTGCAAATAATATGAACATAGAACAAGAAAATGTTTATATGAGGTTTTTTTTCCTATCTCTTGAGGGAAATGTGAGAACTTGGTTTAGGAAGTTACCTGCAAATTCCATTAGGTCTTGGGAGGAGTTAAGAAATATATTCAAAAACCAGTGAGGTGTGAAGAAAGATGTTCTTTACTTTTTGACTGAGTTTGAAGAACTGAATTGAAATTTTGGTGAACCTATAGCTGATTTTATTTAAAGGTTCAAAAAACTTTACCATAAGACGCCCCTTGATTGCAAACCCCTTGTAGCAGCAGCCAAATCTAGGCTTTCAAAAGCCTTTGAAGATGATTTTGATGTAATGTTAATAGAAATAACTTCTAGGACTCTTGAAGACATGTAAACTAATGCTATAGAGGTGGAAGCAGATAGGGCTACCTTAGCCACCTTGAAATCTAAAGAGGAAAAGGCCCAAAGAAAGCTTAAATCTAGTCAAGAGCCCTCTACTTCTTCAAAAAATAAAAGTGAAGATTCCAAAATTGATGTGATCACTTCACTTCTTAGAAACCTATCAAATAGAATTTCCAAGATTGAAACTCAACCCATAACAGTTCAATAAACAGTCACTCGACCTCAAAATTAGAATCAAGGTCAATATAAAAGAGCTCCACAACTATAAATTCTTCAAAGACCTAGTAATGATCATTAGGTTCTAACTCCTTTGTTGATCAGTGATCAACAACCTAATGACAATACCATGGCAATCACTTAAGACATTAACAATATGGATACCTCTTCTGGTCAAACCACTATTGTTCCTCTTTCACAGAAATAAGCAAGTTCAAGAAGATCAAGAACCCTCATAGGTTTCCAAATACCATGCCTTCTCTGAATTCCTAATTGCAGAGCTAAACAAAAGGTATGATCTTAGACCTAGACCTGGCCCTGGAAGACCTCCTAAGGAACTTCCAATAATTGAACCTCATACCAAAGTTGTTGAAACTTAGACAACTACTATTTGAACATTAAATCAGTCACCTGATACAACACAAATTGATAAAACTATATTAACTACATTTAATGTTGAAAATGAGTCAGAAAGAGTTAAGACCCCTATACCACTCTCAAAACTTTCAAAAAATCCTGGATATAAAAATCAAGTTTCCAAATGGATACAAAACACCTTTGTTGATGCTGAAAGCGATGTTATTAGCCTTCAGGATGAAAATCCAACAGTTGTCTTTGGTCCTAGTTCAGATATGATAGATGAAATAGTACCCCCTTTCTATGTGATACTAAAGACAAACACTCTATGTTATACAACTGTATGCTTGATTATGGAGCATCACATAATTTCATGCCAAAAACCATCATAGATCATTTAAATATTGACATAACTAGATCCTATCATAATTTGTACACCTTTGATTCCAAGAGGGTACCTTGTCTAGGATTGATTAAGGATTTAGTAGTCACTCTTGCCCAAATCCCAGTAAAGAGCATAGTATTAGATATAGTTGTCACTGATATCCCTCCCAAATTTGGAATGCTCCTTTCAAGGTCTTGCTCTTCCAAATTAGGGGGAACTCTTCAGATGGACATGTCTTATGCCACTATTCCATTTTATGGGGGAGAGCAACTTAGGTTGTATAGAGAAGTTAGATTTGTGCACATTGTATGCAAAACAATCAACCAAAGAACCACCCCATCTATGCTATTGATCAAGATTTTGGTTGCTTTCAACTCTCTTCAAATCACATACATGAATCTCAAGTAAACATTGAATATGTAGTTGAAAATCCTATATCAAATCAAACTATTGTGTGGAAGTTGTTCTTTGATGGTTCTGGTACTAAGGATGGAGCAGGGTCTGGGGTAGTACTAATCTCACCATAAAAAAAAAAAAAAAAAAAAAAAAAAAAAAAAAAAAAAAAAAAAAAAAAACACATTACACAATCATGTAAACTGGATATTGAAGTTAACAACAATGTAGCAGAATATGAGGCTTTCCTTCTAGGACTACAGTTAGCCAAGAGTTTAAAGGTACACAATCTGAGTGTTTTCACTAAATTCGAACTCATTGTGAGATAGGTTAGGAATCTTTCCCAAATAAAGAATCCTAGGTTTAGGTCTTATCGAAATGAGAATTGGGATTCCATTGAAAATTCCTTTAAATCCTTCAACTTAACTTATGTCCCTAGAAATGAAAATGTACATGCAGATTCTTTGGCTATCTCTGCAAGCTCATTTAAGATTCCTAATCAAACACAAGTGTTATACCAAATCCAGGTAGAATATAAGCCATCCATACTAGATAACCAAAATCATTGGTAGGTATTTGAGGACTATGAACAACTAAAATATTTCCTTCAACTTGTAGGTGAATTTTCTCTTCTAAAAATTGATGAAGACAATCTTCACATGATTAATCCTCAAATTAATGATGATTCAGAACTAAACTCCAAGATTGCAGATCATGACATCATAAAATCATCAAACAAATTTATTCCTAAAGGTTTAATTCCTTTAGAGAAATTATTCGATTATAATGATGTCCCTTGAAACCCTCCATCCATCTCTCCTCAAGATGATATCGAAGAAATCAATATTGGAACCCAAGAACAAGTGCAAAATATAAAAATATCTACATCTTTAACCCCGAAAGTTAAAAATGAATATCTTAAGTTATTTAAAAAATAAAAAGATGTTTTTTCTTGGTCTTATGTCGATCTTAAAACCTATGACACATCCCTCATTGAACATAAGATCCCATTAAAAACTGAAGCTAAATCCTACCGTCAAAACCTCAGAAGAATTAACCTAGTTCTTCTACCAACTATTGAGAAAGATCTTAAGAAAATGTTAGATGCACAAGTTATTCTTCCACTAAGATATTCTAATTGGAATGCCAACCTAGTAACTGTCAAGAAAACGAATGGTGAAACTAGACTCTGTGTTGACTTTAGAAACTTAAATAAAGCATCATTAAAATATAACTAAAATAAAGCATCATTAAAATATAACTATCCCTTACCTAAAATGGATCAGTTACTTCAACAAGTTTCTGGAGCTAACAGACTTTCTATGTTAGATGGTTTTTCTGGTTATAATCAGATTATGGTTGATAAGGAGGATAGGGAAAATACTTCCTTCACAACACCTTGGGGTACTTTCATGTTGCTAGGAATTCATTTTGGTTGACAAATCCAAGAGTTTACATCAGGGATATAGGATGGAAATTGTCTGAACTTGAACCTTGGCGAATCTACTAATCCCCTAATATGAAAACTATAAAATGTTATTGATATATTTGTAAAGTATTCAAATTATAAGCATTTTATATATAGTCTCTATATAACGTTGGCGATTTTTAAGGTAAAATAATTTTATATTCTAAAATTTGGGCAAATCATCTTTTATAAAAATGGAAATTGGCGAATCTTTTTGTGGAAAAATAATGGAAAATTAGCCCACTGGGCAAATATTAGCCCCTAAAATTTTCCATGAGTTACATTCATAAGAGCTATGGATATAGCTTTTGTAGGCTAGGTATATAAATTTCTTGTTATTTATCTTGATGATCTTACAGTCTTTTCTAATTCTGATAAAAAACATTTAAAGCACTTGATGAAGGTTTCTGAAAGATGTAGGAAATTTGGGATATCGTTGAATCCGAAGAATTCTCTATTTGCTATCACAGAAGGGAAATTGTTCGGCCATATAATTTCTAAAAATGGAGTAGTCATTGATCCAAACAGCAGATCATCCATTCAGACATTATCATTACCAAGAAATAAAAAGGAAGTTTAGGCTTTTCTTGGTAAAATCAACTTTTTAAGAAGATTCATACCCAATTATGCTGAAATTATCAAAGATATAGTTAATATGCTTAAGAAGGGTCATGAATTTAAATGGAATATCTCTTACATCCATCTAGTGAAGTTCCCATTCCATATAAGCAAAAAATGAAATCATATTTCAAATGGAGGAGTACCTGGAAAATGGAGCAAAAGTCTCATCATAGTCTTCTAGGAGAATCCTCTAGCTACAAATTGTTCCTTGTATTTGTTGATACTTCCATCTATAGCATACTTATTCTTTTATATCCACTTATACATCACTATTGACTTCTCCTCGGGCCTTGGCACAATCTCCCAAATGTCATTGTTCATGATCAATTGGTACTCTTCATTCATTTCTCCCTTCCACACTTGTTGACTAGCTTCTTCTTCATATGTGGAAGGTTCTTCATCAATGAGTTTTGTCATGAGAGTTGCATAGTTGGATAAAATTTTAGGTTTCTCCACTTCTCTAGATGTTCCATTAGGAGTTGCATGTCCTTCTAGTTCTTCCAATGTTTATCTAAGCCATGTTGGTCTCTTCTTCATCGCAGGGACAATAACTAGTTTTGCTAGATCCTAAGGCCCTTCTGGTATTTCGGTACATTCAGTAGAACTTGAATGCTCTTCTCTTGAGGCCTCCTACTTTACTTCTTCCAAGGAATCTACAAATGCCTCCTTAGACCTCCAATATGTCACTCTCATTGGAGGTGACATCTTGGTTGACCTCAGTCTGTCACTACTCTTGAATGTATATTTTGTAGGCTTTTAACGATTCACTATATCCAAAAAAATATGTCTTTCTTTCCTGAAGGATCAAGCTTGTTACTCTTATCCTTAGGAACTTTAATATATACAAGAAAAACAAAAATTCTCATGTGCCCAACCTCTTGCTTCATTTTTAGATAAGACTTCTTTAGGAGTCTTACCTTATAGAACTCTATCAAAACTTTGATTTTGAATGTACACAACTATTCATGATGCTTCATCTCAAAGGAACAATGACAAGTCCAAATCATGCATCACAACCTTGAAAGATTCTTTAAAGGACCTATTATTTCATTTTGCTACACCATTTTGTTATGGATTATAGGGGACAATTAGCTCCCTCTTAATCCTAACATGTTTGCATAAAGAAACATGATCCTTTGAGGAGCATTCTCCTCCATTGTCCAATCTCAATATCTTGATCCTTTTACCTATAAATTTTTCCAGATTTTAATTCTTGGAACTTTTCGAATACTTCATCTTTCGTCTTCAATAGATATATCCATTTCTTACGAGAGAGGTCATCAATAAATGCCACATAGTATAATGAACCACCAAGTGATTTTGTAGGCATCATACCACATACATCAAAATGAATCAAGTCCAAAGCTTCCTTAGAACTATTATCATTATTTGGAAATGGTTTCTTGATGTTCTTCCCAAGAGCACAGGCTTTGTGTACACCATGATTCTTTACATGTAGTTCAAGAACCCCTAACACTATTTTACTTAATTTAGGTAATCCTCTAAAATGACGATGTCCATGCCTTCGGTTCAATAACTCACTTGGATATATTTTGTCATGTAGTAGTGCTCGATCTGGCTGACTCACAATTCTATACAATCTTCCATCACAAATCCCAATAACCCTTACATCATTTTCTACTAGAGATTTTTTACCACACAAGTACTTTTCCATCCACAAAAGCATCTTTGTCTCCTTTATCTTTAAAATGAGCAATAGAGACAAGATTATTTTTTAAACCTATTATAGAAAGTACAATGTTGAGATGAATGTTGTTACTAGAGTCCATCTCTATGGATGCCTTTCCAACTCCTTTGACTGCATAGCTATTGTTGTCTCCCAATTCAACCCTTTCAGACAACTTTTTTTATGTCATGCTTGAAATATTCCTACGTTCTCCAATCATGTATCTTGATGCTCCATTATCTACTAGCCACATGTCACCATTATATGCAAAGGAACTTGTCAAAGCATAATAGTAGAAGAAATATTTTTCAACTTTGGACGTCTTCAATTTTTCATTGTCTTCAACTTTTGTTGCAAAACCATGTTGTTTCCCTTTTCTTTTCTGGTTAGACATATTAGGAAAATATCTCTTGATAAGTCCATATTTTTGACAACCATAGCATTGTATCTTTGATAAGTCTTTCTTCTTCTTAGAGGAAGTATATCCATTTTCTAAATTCGAATATTGAGGTCCAAACTTCTTTCCCTTGTTCTTGAAGCAAGTTGCAAGGGCTTGAAGTTATTCATCTTGACGATCTCTAGTCATCAATATTATTTTTTCTTGAGCATGGGATGTCCATAAAATGAAGGAACTTATTTCCAACTACTTATGCCTGCTACAAATGCATCCCATGATCTTGGGAGACCATTGAGTGCTCTAGTCACAAGTTCTTGATTAGGAATTGATTCTCCAATAGATGGAATTTAATCTCTTATTTGTTAAATTCTAAAAAAGTATGAAGCCACAATGGCATCATTAGTTATCCTTGTATTTTAGACCTCATTCTTTAAACTCATGGGTTGACCAACATTATTAATAGTATAGATATTTATTAAGGCATCACACATCTTCTTGTAGGTATCATGCTTTGCAATGTAGGGAACCAAATGATCCGTAATGGAGTCTACTATGATGCTCATAGCATTGATGTCACCTTCCTTAAACTTTATTTTTCCTGCATCATCTTTTGGTTCAGAAACCATACCTACAATGATATCTAAAGCCTTGTTCTTGGAAAGAATAATGTTTATTCTAACTTTCCGAGCTCTGAAGTTTAATGCTCCCTCTAGCTTGTTTTCAGATTTCATAGATGTAACCATGGAAACCAATCTGTAAGAGTAACTTGAATAGAATTCTTTCTATGGTTCTTTCAAAGTGATCTCAATGTTCCTTCCTTCCTTCACCAATGCTCTAATACCATGTTGATTTTCTAGTGCAATTAGGGTTAGCGCAGTATTTCTCAAATTCCAATAATTAGCTTTGACATATATCTTATTTTAACTTATTCCAATGTATCATTCAACAATTAGACTTTATAAATTCAATAATAAATAATGGTAGAACAATTAGATTACTATGCACAAAACAATGACAAGATTTACCCTAAGAAAACCCACTACGGGAAAAACCTAGCAACCTTTTTCAATAGAGAAGTTATTCTTGTTCTATGAGACAAACACCTAGACATATAGTCAAACCTGATCTTCTCCTCAAACTTAAGCCACCCCAACTGATCCTGCACTTTGCACTTGATCTTGCACTTCTAGAATTTTGGCCCTCCTATAATAACTAGTTGCCCAGAATTTCGACCCTCCAACAGTTGCCCCAAAAAATTTCAACCCCCTGTAACAGTGTCCCTAGAAAATATGAACCATAGAGAGAGAGAGAGAGATAGATAGATACTTATTCACACGTGTGACTTACTAGAGAGAGAAAGGAGAGAGAAAATATGACCTTCTTCTTCATCCTTCTTTTCCTTCGCTCACTTTCCCATAAATTGTTGTGTGTGTGGAATGAAAATTGCCTAGCTGACGAGCTTAAGCTGCCTTTATATAGTGGTTTGTGTAGGGTGAATGGATGTGTCTCTTCACTAGGGCCAACTTGACTTGGAGGGAAGTCGATGTGTCACTTTTGGAGCCAAAAATTACATTTCAAAATTGAAATTTTCATCTTTTAAAAATTGCAATGGGACTTTGACTCAAAATAAATTTTCTTTTGACTCAAGCATTTATAAATATGCTTTACAATGATAAATATAACTACATCAAGTGACCAAATGTACATTATGAAGACCAACTATAGTTAAAATTCAACATATTATCCATATAATTAATTGTAAGTATAATTTTATTATACTAAATTTTAGTCTATTAAAAAGTTGCCAACGGCATCTTTATTAACATGTTTAATACCTCAAAACTAATACGCACATAAAGATAAGATATCTATATATTCAGTAACATCGTTTTATATAACATCGAAATTAGCAAACGGGAATAGCTTAAGATTAAGCATAAGGAAAACCTCTCGATGATTTAGTGATAACGTGTGGGGATTATGCATACACTTTAATCTAATAAAATGCTATGTATTATAGAAATACAAAACCATGATAATATGGGAGAACTTTAAGCATTCATTTTTACTTTATACTAATATTTATTATTCATACTAATTAGTAAAATATTAATTATAAAATGTTTGGCGATATTTTTATAGCATTATTTAAATTGTAAATATTTTATAAGAAAATTAGGTGATTTTTGAAGTAAATTAATTTTCCCCTGTAGAATTTAGGCAAATTTTTTATTGAATAAATGAAAATTAGAAAATAGTTTTTGAAAAAATAAACTATAATTCACAAAACCTTTTTACGCCTTTTGAGAGAAATTCAAGGTGTATTTAAGAGATCTAAATCTTGAAAGTAAAAACTAGAGATATGGTGTTATGTGAATCAAATCCTTTATATATCCATTAAGGATGTGTCTTTGTCAATTAACTCCTAATCATTATTCTTGCACATCCCAATGAAGGTGGTACATGTCCTAGCTCTAGTTTTCGTTGGTCTCCAAATGTCTCGGTCCTAGGTTGAGCCATGAATTTTTGATGTATGTGACTTGTGGGTTGTTGCATATATTTGGGGAGGTTTCTAGTTCACTATCTAAAAAAAATGAAGTTGGTACATGATGAAGGGATGTTTTAGTAAATTGAAATCATGAAGTGATCCTTTAAACAACTAAGAGCTCCATAATGCAACACTTATTACATATATCAAAGTGTGTTGGAAGAATAAAGGGATATGGTGAGTAAAAGGAACAAGGAGGATTTTTTGTAGAGATACTATTAACTATCTCACCTACCAAGATAAGAACTTCCATTATTCAACAACGTACCAGTGATATTTGGATTTGATGCTTGAGAAGAAGCTGGAGAATAAAATTTAGACCACTAGCCTAGCAAATGTTGGGTACATTTTTAAAGTCTTTGATTTTAGAGAGCTTGTTTCCTACTATGTTCATCATTTTAACTCCTAGAATAGAATGAATCAGGTGGCTCTCTAGGGAAATAACCCAGTACTCTTGACTCCCAAGGTATTCAAAATAATGATGAGGTTCTTAACTTGAATAGGAAACTCAAGTTGCATGAAGTAGATTTGATATGATTTGACCGGGAAATTTGCACTCCTCCATAGCAAATAAACTTTTCTTTGGATTCAAGTGATATGCCAAATTTTCTGCACCTTTGGAAGATTGTCCTTAAATGCTACAAGTGGTCTTCATCCTTCTTGGAAAAAATTCTTATGTCATCGAGATAAATGACAAAAATACATCCTTCTCATTGGAAAATGCGATATCCATCGCTCACTGAAAAGTTTCTCCTGTGTTCTTCAACCCAAAGGGCATCTTAATATACATAAAAGTACCCCAAGGTGTCGTGAAAATTGTCTTTTATTGGTCATCTGAATGAAACAATATCTGATTGTACCCCGAATATCCATCTAACAATGACATCCTGGAAGAACCAACCACCCTCTATGGGATATGATCTATCTTTCGAATTGGATAGTTGTCCTCCAATGACACTTTATTTAAATTGTGGAAACCAATACACAACTAGATCTCACCTGTTTTCTTTCTTATCGGTACCAAATTTGACATCCAATTTGAGAAATAGAGAGGGACAATAATACCAGTAGTATACAACTTGTTTACTTCTTTTTCAATAGAGGGCAAAAACTTTGGATTCATCCTTCTGAGCTTTTGGCAAAAAGGGTTCTTATCAGGCTTTATGGGGATGGCATGTTGAATTATGCTCTTGTCATAAGCCGTCAGATAAGTGTAATCCCATAAAAAAACATCAGAAAATTCAGTCATGAGTGTTGCATATTTACCTTTCATTTCTGGACTCAAATACTTTGATATCTTAACCATTCGTGGTTTCTCAGGCATGCCAATATTAAGGTCTTCTACTCCTGCTTCAGGTGGCATCATTATTTATTTCTATGCAACATCATCATGATCAAAATCCAAAGGTACTATACCTCTCATAATTGAGTTATCCTTCAGGTGTAGTACCTGTAATTTGGCTGCATGCATTTCCTGATCATCTTCATAAAATTGATCATCAATCTAAGAACTAGAAAAATCTTCTTCCATCTGCAGAAATTTTTTAATTTGTTTTCCATCTTGAAAAACTTGCCAATACCAAATATTGTCTGAAACAACAAGATGATGCTTGACATTGATCTCATACTTCTTTTTGGGATATATTGAAATTTTAAACATATTGGTTGAACTGGAAAGAGAATCAACAATGAGTTTATTGTTCCTTGGGACCAATGATAAAGTATATTTAGGAAAGGTTTTAAGAATATATAACACTGCATTGCAGTATGCTCACATTCTAGGATGCTTAGCCTAGTATTCCCCTTTGACTTGATTTATTACTAACTCAGAGTCGCCATATACATAAATCCTCTTAGCACCAAGTTTCTTGAGTATTTTAAGACCAGCTATCAAAGCCTCATATTCTGACTCATCATTAGAAAAATCAAAAGCAAAATTATAGGAACACAAACAAAAATTACGGGGAAGACTAGCCAACTGATTCATAGGACCATGAATCCAAATCCCAATTCTAGCTCCCTCCTTACCTAAGGCTTCGTCAAAATCCATGGTCCATAAACTATTTTCTTCATTGGTAAGCTAAATTTTGGATGGTTGATTTTGATTACCTACTTGAGAATGATCTGTTGTCCCAATAGGATTTGTCTCATTTGCTGTTTCAGTTCTCTTTTCAACCACTGCACTTGACTGCAAACTACTTGGTACCTATTCCTGTACTTATGCATCTAAAACTTCTTGAACACAATATGAAATTACTGGAATTTCTGCTTTTTCTTTTATCTAATTTTGTAACTCAACTCAACAATCATCATTGTACAAAATAAAAGACTCTAAATATGTATGTACAACATGAATTTGGTGATTATCGGGTCTCTATTTTCTACTAATAATGTACCTCATCTTGGTCTCCCTATATAATTTTCTGAGTTGTCCAAAAAGTGGTATAGTGGCATAGGAAAAGTCTAGCTGAAAAGTGCCTTTAAGTTTGTCTCCCCATGACCAAGAGAGAAGCATTCCATATCTCAGGGGAGTGTCAGCTACAAAAACATCCATGAGAACATTCTTTGCTGGAATTTGATCTAAGGATACCATTAAATCATTGATAAGACCAAGACACTTAACCCTTCCCGAGTCAAAAGAGTAAAAGTCATGGTATGGTCTGGTAATATCCAATCATAATTTATCCATGGTGTCTTTGGGCATGAGATTATGGGAGGCTTCGGAGTCTAGCATAGTATTATGGAGAAGGAATTCATGAAATCTCAGACTAAGGTAAGAAGGAGGAACTTTGTTGTCTTCTAAGTTACAATCTACAACATGTCAAACAAAAGCTCGAAGTGGTCATTAGTGACATTCACCATATCAGGCATTTGGTCAACCTTAAACATTTTGGCTACAAGGAACGTGTATTGGTCATTCTTAATTAATTCAGTTAATGAAATTGAGACTTTAAGTTTTGAAATTTCATTCTCAAGACTAAATAAAGTGGAATGTTTTTCTAGCTCTTTAGATGGCATGTCCTTCTTCTCGGGTTGTTCTCTAACAAGAATCTCCTTTATTTTTCCTCCAACTTGAGTTTCTTTATCTTTCTTTGAAGTGCTAGTAGAAGCCTCGTTACCTTTTCCCTGATTAACAGTAGCAACTCCCTTTTCCTTATTCTGGTTTGTAGAGGTCATCTCTTTGTTATGAGTATCCATTTGCGAATTTCGGCTCTTATGATTTAAAGTCATAGGAACATTTCTACTTCTCATATTATTTTACCTTTTCACTTGGCTAACGTCGTTTTAATAAGCTCTTTGATAGTATTCAGTTTGTACTAGCAACATATCATCATTAGAAATAAAGATTCCAAATCCTCTTAAATCGCGGCATAATCCCCTGTCAATTCCGCTCTGTCTATCAGGCGCAATCTCAGCCGTCCGATCT